>APFE031451864.1:0-35720 GCA_000404065.3 Pinus taeda | reverse complement strand
GAATTAATCTAACTAGACTTGACTCAGTTAACTGAGCTAACTAATTACAACTCATCCTTATCTCTTTAACTGATGGATAAATTCCTCAATTAATGGAGAAACTGTTGCATGTCCCCACATAGAATTCAAGTTTGATTTTCCTTAACTAATTAACTCAAGATGAATTAATTAATTATTTTACAAACAACCGCTAAGATCAAATTCAAATTTTACTTCACTATTTTAGTTCAGAGAGTAACTAAAATAGGAATCTATCCTGAACTGCTAAAAATAACAATGCTATTTGTAGCACTTCCATTTTTCATTCCTTGTTGCTATGTCCAACATTGGTACCCAAACTGTTATTTATAGTAGTGCTATTTTTAGCATTTCTTGTTGCTATTTTCAACATTTTTGTCATGTGTTCTTTTGAGAGATCTTCTTTTGAGATGCCTTGTTCAAGTTGTTGAATTCTTCAACTGTTCCCTTATAGACTTTTGTCAACCCTTAATGATGACATGATGAAACTTCAGATAGTCCTAGATATAATTCAATTTTATTCCATCATAAATCTCTGCTCTCCACAAGATGATGTGACAATTTATTACAAAAAACCCTTCAAATTTGACACAAATGATAGATCCTAGAAAAGGTCCAGGAGGCGTGGATAAAGCTTTAGAAAATCTGCTTTAGAGGGATTTTAAACAAAGCTAGATTGCTTTAAGAAGAGCCCAGAACGGAGGCTTAAACGAGCATCAGACCAGTCTTAAAACCCTAGAGCGATAACATAGTAATGTCCTCCAACTTTAACTCAGAAGAATCCATAATTGTTTCTACAGAGATGCCACCAAAAAGGCTTAGGACAAATACTACTAAGGTTTCCCAAGAAGGGGGCCTGGATAGGCTGAAAAACATGCCTTAAGAGAACCTTGA
Source organism: Pinus taeda (assembly GCA_000404065.3). Classification (NCBI taxonomy): domain Eukaryota; kingdom Viridiplantae; phylum Streptophyta; class Pinopsida; order Pinales; family Pinaceae; genus Pinus; species Pinus taeda. The sequence continues at coordinate 34,808 of APFE031451864.1, read as the reverse complement.
AAGTAATGTGAATATTCCTGAGACGGGGAGCAACCAAAAAGGTTGATAAGGGCCCTAGGAAGGGGTTGGTTCATGCCTTAAATAAGCCCTAAAACGAGGCAAAAAAAAATGCAAGACAAATACGAATCAACCTATGAAACAAATCACAAAATAACTTCACAATGAGACAAAACCCTTTCCAATTGATTTAGAAGATAACAAAGCTTTTTCCCTATGCATAGTAGGGCCGAAATAGGTCACAAGTCTCCACAGAAAGAGGCCAAATATTGCCTTAGAGGCCAAAATTAACTTTGAAGTGTGCCTAATAGACCTCAACCTAGAAATTTGAATTAACCTCAAAGGTTGCAAAATAAGCCTTAGTAAAAGGTCCATTGAAGTCAGCAAGTGGATGCCACAACTAGCCACAACAATATGTGTCAAGAAGGATGAATTTTAGGCCTCAGGATGTATGCATTAAAGGGCCAAAACTCTGCCAGGAATAGGGATGAAATAATGCACAAAAACCCTGCTCAAATCACTCCACAAACCCAACGAAAAAACCATTAACCAAAGGATAAAAATTAATCCCAATAGGCCTTTGAAACTCGACATACTCCTTTGGGTATGCGTGACTATACAATGTTGCAAGAAATCACATATAACTTTGTAAAATATGTATGTGCGCTTGTGTCTTTGGAGGGTAGTCGAGCCGTTATTTATGCTAGAAAAAGAGAGTTGTAGAAGGGGAGGTTGACCTGTTCAAAAGGGGGGATTCGACCTTAACATAATTTGAATTTTGAATTTTCAAAATTGAAAATTATGGAGCCAATTTAATTATCCTTGGAGGCCGAATTGAGTTCCAATTTTTAATTTATATACCCTTGACAAAGTTCTCCTTTGCAAGTTGAATTTGGATAGGATATTCCTTATCCAAGGGGTTAAAAGGACCACCATAATTTAATTTATTTTTCTTGAGAATAAATGCCAATGATAAACCAATCAAAACACTGACCTTCTCATCTTTTATTGGGGAAATTTAACCACACATTGGGGCTCTAATTTTGACTAGACACATCTCCTCAACCATGAGGAGTTTTGGCATGCCACCTACCATTGGAATCGACATGACAAGGAGAATCAAATGAAGGTATTAAACCCAAAAACATTGATCTTCCCTGTCATTTTCTTCATCAAAGTCAATCTTCTTCTAGATGCTACTTGGATTGACATCAATGACAACTAAATTCGAACAATCTCCCACTTTGGCATTGATGGTAATATACGTTCTCCCCCTGTGACTTCTACTCCCGTTATCTTCATGCTTTTGGTCGTCCTCTCTTGATTTATCTCCCCCTTTGACATCATTGGAAAAGGGTGACTCCCCATGACAATATCATCCTATGACTTTCTGCAGAATGTCTTTCTCCTCATTTCTACTTGGCTTAATGAATCATAGATCAATGTGAACCTAGTAGAACCCCATGCTTTTGCCGAAGATACTCAAATATCTCTCGTGGGAGAGGCTTTGTGAAGATGTCAACTATTTGTTATCTTGTCCCAATGTATTCTACCTTGATATTCGTTTCTATAATGGTTCCTAAAGAATGTGGTATTTAATAGGAATGCATTTTGTTTTTGAATGCATGACAATATTCTTGGAGACTTATGGTGCTGGTGTTGTCCCAAAATATTGGAATGGGGTCATAAAACTTCAATTGGAGATCCTACAGTGTTTGCTTCATCCAAAGGAATAGAGTACAACATCATGTTGTTATTGTATATTCTGCTTCTGCTATGTATAAGGAGACTGAAGATTTGTTCCTGCTAAACCATGAAACTAGACAATCACCCAAGTAAAAGACTGCTCCACTAGTGCTTTTGTGATCATCAATATTACCTGCTTGTTTCCACCTTAATCCACACCTGAGATTATCATGGAGAAAGTCTTTAACTCCACTTGGTGTAGTATTTGGGGTAAGTTTTGAGTTGAGGCTACCACTCAATTCTCAACTCCTCTGTTCAGGCTCATTCCTAGCGAAGCCAAATGGGGTGGACCCTAAAGATGTCTAAGGTTCTGCTAGCTTCAGGATAGCAAGTTATTTTTTATAGGAGATAACTAAAAAATTGACGCACTTCAAGATATAATATCCAAATAAAAGGTGGGTAGTGAGAGCAGAAGAGTTGGCGTAAAAATCTATGTACAGATGTCACACTAAAATGAGAAGTGTAGACGAAACTAAGAGGTTCACTGATTCAAAATAAGGCCTTTCAGCCTAAATATCCAAATAAAAGGTACAAGTTAAATAAGCAATAAAAGGTAAAAGTTCAATAAGCAATAAATAAACTCATAAGTATTGAGATGAGATCAGTGCCAAGGAGTAGATGCTTGCTAAAAGAAACAATTCCAAGTGAAGATATAACTCTTGCAGATAACTTGGAAAGTAAATAAAATCCACAGGATAGATGATTCCAATGTAGTGTTAGTGATTACAACTTTAATAAATGATATAAGTATTCATCAACACAAAGAAACACTTTGATGGTAAATAGAATGATCACGAATCAAGTTTCAAAATCAACTCTCAAATATGAAACAACATTTAGATAATGCTACGTTGAAATGTACCTACTTTTTGATGAATGATGTAATTATATTTGTTAATTTTAGCTTGAGTTAGGTTATTAGTTGGAATAAGACTAATTCGAGGTTGCAACATGCAAATAATAATAAGTTTCAATGCAAATTTCCCTTCTATCCTTATTCTCACTGGGTTAAGGAAAGATGTAAGGAGGTCCAAAGGAGGAAGCTAAGGCTTATTGTTCTCCCTGGATTCTCACATGCAACCCACTTACAAGTAGATCCAACATTGGGTGGCTCAACCTAATTTAGCAAGTCAAGTGTTTAACATTCCCCAATCCCAATACAAGAAGGCATAGGAGGGAGATGATCCTTAGATTAAAATATATCAACCAACTTGCGTTGGAGGTAATTTTCAATTATTGCAAGATGGACTAACTATGAAAGGAAATACTTTGCAATGCCAATTTGAAAGAAAAATTTATTAGTGAAACTATAAGAGAAATGCAAAAGGCAAGTTAAAATATAATATGCAAAAGAGAAATGATTGCAATGAAGAAATACTAAGGCAATGGAAATATCATGAAATTACTCAAGATCACTTAGCGGATTAGATTGTAAAGTATGTGAAATGAAATGAGAGTTAGAGAGGCTATGAGTACATGTTAAGCAAAACTCATAAAATGGTAAAACTAATGAAGGAAAACAATTTCCAATCTAAATCACGTAAGCAAACTAAAGAGACGAAACCAATAGCCACTCAAGCAAGCATGCAAGGACACCTTCCCCAGTTGGGGAAAAGGGATGCCAAGGAAAAATTCCCCATGTCATGTTCCTTTTTTTGGCTTCCCTTACAGCGTGGTCAAGATGGACTTCTAGGGTTGGAGGCAGCTAGGTCATAGGAGTTGGTTTACTCTATTAATGGGCCCAAGGGCTTTTTGAAGGGTTTCTATGAGGTTCGATGACATTCGCTTGGTATATTCCATTATTTGCACAATTTTCATTTCGTTTTGACGCATTCTGACAACTTTAAAAAGATAGAGTTATTAATGGGTTTGACTCAATTAATTACACTTAAAGTGGCATTCAAGAACAAGAATGAAGGAATATTTGACATAATACCTTAGTGTAATAGTTTGTTGGAACCAGAACAAGAATATCTACAGGATGGGATGGTTAAAAGTGAGTTTTAGTGGACTGAGGAGACATGGCCAATTTACCATTTTCCCACATTGAAAAGATATTTTAATTGAATTAAAAAGAGAGATATGTTCTGAATGATTAAAATAATAATAAAATATGATATGTTCTTTTATGTGAGGTTTGAGAACCTGGTTCTCTACTTCATTGGTAGCCCCAGGACGGAAACCCTTGGGTAATTTAGTAAGATTGAGCAAGTACCCATCTCCCCTTGTTGAATTCATCCAGAATTCACAGGAGAACTTAGTAGTGGCATTTCAGGTCAGTTTTGGAAGGTAAACATAGCATTGAAGCATATTTCTTTAGGCTAGTTTCCCACCTCAACTATTTTTTATTATCAACATGTAAACCGCAGTTTTCTATTATAATAAAAGTTGAGATTATTTCTGCTCATCATATTATTGAATTGCATGCACTCTGCTTGTTAAATTTAATGGTAAAGTTTATGGAGAAATTTTGGTTGAATTAGATTTATGCAAAATTAGCCAAATATTCCTCTTAGGATATTATAGCAGTATCAAAGCTGGTTTTCCTGCTAACATGAGGGTTTTAGAAGTTTTGCAGTAATTTCTCAGGGCGGCAAAGAGAAACTCATTTTCCAGGTTTGTCTAAAGCAACACATTCCTGAAGATCAATAATAATAATAATAATATCCATTTTTAAGGTCACAGCCAAGCCAGACACCAAATTGGTGTATGAGACCCCCTTGTTTGTGGGACAAGGGACCCACCTCCGCGCAGCGATTTGACTACTAAGTCTACGAAGGCATACATACTCTACCCCCCTCTGGTTTTGAACCTGTGACCTCTTAGGAGGAAACACATGCTCTTAACCATTAAGCCCACTCAAGCTTTGAGTGCTGGTGCTACAAAGAGGAAAGCCAAATTAACAATCATTGTTAGAGTTTATCGTTGACCGAGTTGCTTGAAAGATCGAATATTGCTCTGCCTACAAGAGTTTGAGTTTTTGGTCAAGATTCGTATTGACTACCGAGCATATAATTGGTTGAACATGTTGTAAGCAATCAGATTAATTCCAAACCCAACCTACCCTGTTACGGATTGGGGGTATATGCAGAGAAATTTGTAATAGAGCAGTGCAGATCAAGGTTTGAGGGTTGGTGCTACAAAGAGGAAATCCAAATTAACAATAATTGTTAGAGTCTATCATTGACCGAATTGCTTGAAAGATCGAATATTGTTGTGCTTACAAGAGTTTGAGTTTGTGGTCAAGCTTATTGACTGCCGAGCATATTATTGGTTGAACGTGTTGTAAGCAATCAGATTAATTCTGAACCCAATCTACCCTGTTGCATATTGGGGGTATATGCAGAGAAATTTGTAATAGAGCAATGTACATCAGAGCTATCGAAAATTTAAAATTATTATTTTGGAGAGTCGAATTGTTTGAAGAGGTAGAATTGAGTGTTCGGCCAACAAAAGACAAAATTGTACACTGTGTGATGGTTAAAGCACAGGAATTTTATGACTACTCGCAACTCATGACTATTTGCAACAAACATAAATTGATCACATCTTGATAGGATGATTAATTGAGTTGTTTTAATGGCATTTCTGTAGTTGAGTTGCCAGAATTAAAGGCCCGTATCACTAGAAAATAGTTAAGATATTCCGAATCGGTGATCATGAACTGCATAGAAATTCCAAGTCGGCAATATCATCCGCATTTCAGTCAAATGGAACCTTTGATAAAAGAACTCACCGCGAATAATTCCTGGAACTTTTGATCATTTGTGAGTTGGTACAACGATGATATAAAACATCTAGCAGTGACGGTCCATTGCAAGCGAATTAATTGACAGACCGAGTTTTTTATATTTCCTTTGTCATTGTGCCAGCCAAATCGAACAATGACTACCGGCAACACTGAATTGGAACCAATTTGATTTGCTCAGGGTTTCGAGGACCGAGGACATTCATTCTGTTGTCGTTGCACATGACCTGTACATTGACAAACTTGGTGTAAGGTCATGTAAGGCTAATTTCATGCACATGACCTGTATATTTAACTATAACTATAGCTGTCTATATTTATATTTTATATTTAATTGTCTATATATATTTTAATAATTTAACAAATTTTTTTTTGGTTTTTTTTGGGCATGGTTATTAATCTCAAATGGGTCTGTATTTTTAATTCATATTTTTTCACTAATATCAAGATTTACATTGCAGTAATAACTTTTTCGATATTCAAATTTATATGGGTAAAATAGGTAAATAAAAATAATAAAATATTTCACAAATAGCAAAAATAATAATAAAATATTCCACCAGTACCCAAATTAATAATAAAATATTTTACGAATTGTTATGCAACCAACTCACAAATAGAAAAAAAGATAGATCAACGACTTCAAAATTATCCTCTTCGAGGGGGCAATCTCCTTTACATTACACAAATGAATAATTCTTAGATAATTCAAATGAAAAAACATCCTTTCTATATATAGGAGTCTAAGGGGTCACAATATACTCAGAGCTGATATAACACTAATAATGTAAGGGCACAACAATAACAATCGTGGGCTTCTATGTGGCACATTAATAACAATATGGGGACAATATGGGCACAACAATAACAATATGGGGACAATATGGGCACAACAATAACAATAAGGGGGATACACTGACAATAACAATGAGGGAATACACTAGTATTATAGGGACCTAACATGCCCCTCTCCTTCAAAAATGTGTTGTCCTCAATGCTTAAGTAGCTCTATATGTTTTTGTATAAAATTCTCATCCTCTCATGTGGAATCTTCAACGGGTAAATTATTCTACTTGATGAGATACTCTGAAATTGATCGATTTTGTATTTGTCGAGTTCTTGTTTTCATGACTCCTTCATATTCCAATATGATTTTTCCTTCCTCGTCAAATTCTGGAAATATTATTTGAACTGGGAGCTTGTCACCTATAACTTTCTTTAATTATAAAACATGGAAAAATGGGTGCACTCAGGAAGATGCAGAAGCTCCTATTTGTATGCCTTAGTAGAAATCTTTTGCAACACCTTGTACGAACCATATTACTTTGGTGATAATTTATTATCCTTATTAGCTTGCTTAAGGTACATTTATTTGTATGGTTGTAGCCATAGAAATATCCAGTCACCTACATCAAAACTTCTTTCACTGTGATGTTGATCTACCTGTTGTTTCATTCTATTCTGTGGCAAAGTGAGGTTATCATTTAAGAGTTGGAGAACTTGTAGAACTTGTTGTTGATGTTCGATGTGATCTTCCATTTCTTGAACCTTTTTCTTCTTGATATGTCCTTCTATCTTGAGAGTTTGAGAAGTGGTAGTTCCTGCCAATGCATCACTAGATATGGTAGGATTCATTTCTTCTTTCTTTGGGCTTGGTTCATGGTGTATATCATCTTCTTTTGATGTTTCTTGTTCATTTTCTTCCTCCTCTTCAAAATCCATGTAAAATAATTTCTTCTCAACACACTTATGACCTGTAGTGTATTTGTTATCACAACTGTAACAAAGCCCTTTTTCTCTTTTTTCTTCCAATTGTTGTGGTGTCAACCTTGTAGGTTGTGGAAGGCTAAGGGCAGAAACACTTCCATCTTTATAGTTGTGAGTGGTAGGCTTCCTTGTTGCCATACTTTTTCTTTCCAACCTGAATGCCTTTTCCAATGAATCAGGTTCCCAAAGGCGAACCTCATGTTGGATGTTATCCTTTAAATTCCTTATGAACACATTAATCCTATGCTCCTCTGGAATATCATTTATCGTTATATTCAATTTTTGGATGTCCTCCACGTGATGTGCCATTGAAATCTTTTATTTTAGATTTATTAATTGGATAAAGAAGGTGTTCCTCTTTGCATCCTCATAATGTGCTATCATTTCCTCTGTAAAAACATACCAAGTGACAACTGGTTTCTAAGAAAAAATCCATTAATACCATACAAATTAATTGAGTTCTAAATATAAAATTGCAATGCATACCTTTTTTGTGTGTTGCACATTATGAATATCAAAATATTGCTCCATTTGTAGTATCCATGTTACCAGATCCTTTCCATCAAACTTTCTCATATCGATCTTTGGAATATGGTGGGTGTTCAATCCAATGTTAGAGTCTATGAAATCACGATTAACATTTTGTTTGTTCTCATCATGAATTTCAACTAATACTTTTTTGCCATTAGGAATCATTTCTTGTAGCAACTTTGTCAAACCTTCCTTCAAACCTTCCATATCCTCTTTTAAACCATTCTTCAAATATTCCATGGTGCCTTTCATTTTTGCTTCTATACCATTCATATTAGCTTTCATGCCATCCTTCAAACCTTCCATATTTGATTTTAAACTATTCTTGAAACCATCCATCTTAACTTCCATTTCATTTTTGGTTAATCTTTGTGAGAGCAAATTTTTTTTCACTTGGTCTCGTAATTTTGATATATCATGCATTTCTTCTTCTTCTTCATGTGTCATAGTAGATATTTCTGGTTACTTACTAGGTGTTTCCATTTTATTGATTCGAGCCATTTTGAAATTACACATTGATATATGTGCTTCAATATTCCCTTTAAACCACTTCAAACTGATTTTTCAAACAAAAGTTATGCAATTTAAAACAAAATACACACTTTTTTGTTTCGATTTGTAGGAGCTCGATATTGAATCTATTGTATCTATGTAATTTTGGATCTCCAATGTTTGAAATTTCATCTTATGGTATCCCTACGAGTCCTATTTCCAACCCCACATGTCTAATAGATATTGGATTCTTCAATAAATAGTTACGCTCAATCTCCCACGATGACCTAAATATAGATTGGTTCAGTAGATCGAACTTGTATGGGGTGCCACGTCTTACTATTTTGACCTTTGGCCATGAAAATGATAACCAAAAAGCTACAATCCATCCTCTTTTTGAAACTTTTGACGAAATTTAAATCCATTGCTTAGAGAGAAAGTTATGACAATTTTCCCAAGTTCACCTGTTTGAGATGGAATCCTGGAGCCTGCAAAAACCCTAACTTCCTTGCATCATATCTCCGAACATATAGAGATCCAAGATCTGAAATTTGTACACAAGGTTCACCACAATTTTGGATCCACATGGTTTTAATTTCAGCTTCTGAAGCTTCGTAGAAAAGAAATTATAGTGAAAATTCCACGGTGATCCATTTGAAGCAACGAAATCCTAGAATCCAAAGCTTTGATACCATATGTTATGAAACCAACTGACAAATAGAAGAAGAAATAGATCAACGACTTCAAAATTAGCCTCTTCGAGGGGGAAACCTCCTTTACATTTCAAAAATGAATAATTCTTGGATGATTTAAATTAAAAAACCTCATTTCTATATATAGGAGTCTAAGGGGTCACAATATAATCAGAGCCGACATAACAATAATAATGTAAGGGCACAACAATAACAATAGTGGGGTTCTATGGGGCACACTAATAACAATATGGGGACAATATGGGTACACTAATAACAATAAGAGAGCTATGCTACCAATAATAATGAGAGAATACACTAGTATTATAGGGACCTAACACTTATACTCAAATTAAACAATTTAAAATTAGGTAGGATGTGTAACCCTTTTTAAATTTAAAAAATTTTGATTGGTTTACATATTATGACATGGAAATTATGTGAAAGTTTTATGGGAACTTTTAGGCTAAAATTTCCTCTAATGACTTGTGATCGTCTCTTGATGCATGACATGATGTGCATTATCATTGTAATGTGAGTCCTATGCTGCAGAGAGCTCAACATTGATATGCTATTGCTTTGTATGGCTGAGTGAAGTATGGTATCTGTGAGAGGAGATGTTTTCTGTGTATATTTGAGTCAAGTATTGACACTGCTGAGCAAGTAGGGTCAATAAATTTGTGTGCACACTATTGCTTGTGTCGTGTATGGTTATATGCTTCCAAGATTTGTCATTATTGTGTCAAAGTATTGTATGAGTAAGCCTGACATTATGGATCAAACCTTCATAAACTCACTTAATAAACTAGCAACAACCATCAAAAATCCTTTTCTAAGGGTATACTCACTTTTCTACAACAAGAGCAGTCACAAAAAGAGCATGAGTTGGGACACAAAATATTTAAACTTGGGAAAAATTTAAAACACATGAGGGTCACAGTGAAATATCTTTTTAAACTAGAAGAACTAGACACACTCCTTTTTGAGATATACTAGTTAGAAGGAAAGAAGTTGATATGGGCCTTGAAACCCACCATGCTAGCTTTAATACAAATTGAGTTTTTGGAGTACGCTTGTGAAGGGGTCACACTTCTAGTTTCCTCTTTTCTTAGTAGCATCATGATACTGACCTCCCTTATTGCTCCTTACAATGATAATGTTATGAAGAGAGTCTGCAAGCTGATGGTAGAAACCTTACAAGACTTGGATAACTTTGTAGGTCCTACATCTGGGAAGAAGCTTTAGGTTTTGGAAATTATGGCCATGACTAGGACACATGAAATCATGTTTGATCTTGAGTATGAAGACTTGATTGTGCAAATGTTCTAATGTTTTCGCAACATTAGGATACATCATCCCGTCTTAGACAAAACACACATGCAGTCCATCTTGTCATCATGTATGAGAGGATGTGATGCCATTTTTCGGGAGTCGCATTCTCGATTTTTATCCATTTGGAGGAGAAAACAGTTGGTCTCACCCATTGCTTATGAGCTAGCTGAAAGGTTGGTTGAGCATAACATAAGATGATGGTAGAAACATTACAAGGCTTGGATAACTATATGGGTCCTACATTTGGGAAGAAGCTTTAAGTTTTGGAAATTATGGCCATGACTAGGACATATGAAATCATGTTTGATCTTGAGTGTGAAGACTTGATTCTGCAATTGTTCTAATGTTTTTTTAGCATTACGAGACATCATACTGTCTCAATCAAAACACACATGCAATCCATGTTATCATCATGTATGAGAGGACGTGATGCCATTTGTCGGGAGTTGCAGTCTCGATTGTTATCTGTTTGGAGGAGAAAACAGTTGGTCTCACCAGCTACTTATGAGCTAGATAAAAGGTTGGTTGAGCATAACATGAATCTGCTGAGGAGGTAGTTGACCATGGAGGAGCAACTAACAATTGGGGGGACATGTAGCAGGAACAAGTTAAGGAAAAAGGTGTTAGATGATCCAAAAATACAATTTTATCATAGGTTATAAAATTAGAATAAAATAATTATTCATTTAGGATATTAAATTAATAATTATTAATCTAGAATGTTTAATTATTTAATGGAGACTTTTAGAATTAGCATATTGTTGTAACTAGATATGACTCTCCAAATGCGTCGTATCTTAGGCTCTATTTTAAGGAGATTTGTTAGCTAGTTGGTTTTTATAGCATTTATTGTAAATGGACACTTGTTATTTAATAAGTGATCCCATAATTAGAGGTAGTTAGGACATAGAGCTTATAAATAGCTCATTGCAAGAGTGTTTGGTTGTTCGGGTGTAAACTCTTGCAAAATCAAATTATGTAATTATTTTTTCTGATTAATAAAATTACGTGTCTAAGGACACTTCTGCCATTATTGTGGTATCAGAGCTCTAATAATGCTGCAGTTGTTTTGAGGAGGAGATTCCAGCTCTATCAGATCATGGAAAACTCAACTCCGTTGAAGTGATCAACAAAAGATTGAGAAGCTGTCAAATGGAGAAACACCATCATTGCCTTTCTTCTTAGCATCATCCATGGCCGCTGAAAACAATGCCGGGGTCTTCCAAGAATTGTTTAACGTTTGTAGGAAGAATCCAAACCAGGTTTGTGCAATTCTTGTTTTTAACTCTGGAATTATATATGTTATGAAAATCATTGCATAAAGGGTTATTGAAATTCGATTTGAAGAAATCAATACTAAGTCTGGTTTTTACAAGAATTACTGATGTCTGAGGGACACAGTAAACTAATCTCTGAACTTTGAAGATGTATTGAATTATATGTTGCTGGAATCAATTCCTTTAGTGGCATCGATTGAGAAATTCTGTTCAATAAAAAATGTTGTTGATGAATTTAAAACAATTGAAGTCGATTTCAGTACAGAGGAAGATGTGTTTGAAGTCAATTTCAGCAGAGAAAGAATGCCCGTGTGAGAAAGAGCGTTAAATTTATGGGTTAATCAATTTAAAAGCCTGTATAATTTAGCTTCAAATCAATCCAATTCCAGTTTTGAAACAACAGTTTGAAGATCTGAGCAGCGCTGGAAATTTAATACGTTGAAAACTTCAGGTATGAGCAGTGTTGTTTTCTAAATTAAGTGAATATGTTAAATCTGCGTTGAACTTGGTCAATTGGGATAGTTTGAGATCGATTAAATCAATCCACAACTACTGGTTATAACAGCGCAACGGAAACATCAATGAAATACAAGTTTGAATTCACTTACTATGTGTTGTTTGATTGATTGAAATCGTGTGAAAGCCTGTAGTTAAGTCCAGAAGTTTTGAAACAAATGTATGGTGGAAATACAATTGATCTGATGGAAGCAGCGCTAGCTATGTAATACATACCCATTTATGTCATTCAAACCGAGAGGACCAGTCCATCAAGAAAGTGCAAGGCTGAACTTATGAAAGCTAAATCAAATTTGTAAATTTTGTGGTGAAATAAGGAATATTGTATTGTGCAGAAATATAGTGACTTTTTAATTTTGGGAATTTATAGTTGATGGAGCAATAAGGTGATTTGTAAATTTTTGGAGCAATAAGGAGTTTTTTTTGTAATTTGTTTCTTGGGAGATAAACCTGGCTCTGATAAGCCTGACATTGTAACTCAAAGTAATTTTATGTTGAGGGGGGGTAACTTCTTTTTTACGAGATTGTGCAAAAGCACCATTGTAAAAGTTAAATTTTGAAAGTTGCCTTGTACAAATTTGAGAAATTGACTAGAGCCAAGTGCAAAGCTCAGTCAATTTTCTCCTATTTTGACGACTATTCGAGGGTCAAGGCCAAGCCCCGATAGTTCATTTTTTTGCATCGTGTGTTGCTGTTGTGTCGCACATCTTGAGTTTTTTTTTTGGAGCTTGATTCATGGTGTGAAGTCTTAACACTACGATGTCTAAGTTGATTAATCTGTTTTCTGATTCCGACAAACTTGAAGGCACCAAATCTTATAAAACATGGCATCGTCTCATCGAAAGCACTCTCATTTACAATGAATTATGGCATGGTATATGTGATGGAGATGTTAAGCCGAATAAACCCACAGATGCAGCTGCACTAGCAAAATGGGAAGTCAAGAATGCTAAAGCCTTAGCTCTTATTAAATCTTCTATGAATGATGAAATGTATGTCCATATAGAAAATGCTATAGATTCATGGTCTACTTTGAAAACTTTTAAAGACCTCTTGATACTCAGCCTGAATCAAAGAAAGTCGATATACAATTAAAATTGTTGCAACAAAAATTAACTAAAGGTGGTGATGTTCTTGAATATATCTCAAGACTTAAGAATATTAGGCAAGAAATTATTAATGTTGGTTTTCCCGCAATTGATGATAGCTTTATGGTCACAATTGTAATTGTTGGACTTCCTTCTTCCTACATGCATTTTTTGGAGACTCTAGAAGTAACTGGGAAATTAGAGAAACTAAAGTTTGATGAACTCTGTGAATGTTGACTCAACATGATAAAACTTTTGGGAAGAAGAAAGTTGGTGAAGATGTTTTTCTCACATAGGCCAGCACTAGTAAATCATCAGCAGACAGTTCTCGAGGCAGAGGCAGAGGGAATCAGAATCAAGCAGCACATAATGTATAAAGTCGAGGTCGAAGTCAAAGCAGCGGAAACAATTTTAACAGAGGAGGAAGGAATAATTTTCAAGGTAGAGGAAAAAATCAAGAAAGAGGAAATTTTCAAGGACAAGGATATAATAATCAAGGTAGAGGACAATCTCAACATAGAAGTTAAAGCAGAGGCAGAGGACAATATTCAGGAAGAGGAAGAGAATTAAGTCAAATTGTGTGTCGAAGATGTAACAAAGTTGGCCATTATGCTAAAGATTGTCGAACTTCACTTAATAAAATTTCCAAGTTTCAGCAGCATTCAGCGCAATTTTCCAATGATCAACATGAAGATAACTCAGAATATGTTTTTACTTCCTTGCCAGCATCACAAATTTCATCCCATCTTAGAAGTGACTATGAAGATGCCTGGATCTTGGATTCCGGGGCCACTCAGCACATGACTTGTCGACGTGATTTTTTCTGGAATTTTCAAGATTGCCAACTTAATTCCATTTTTCTTTATGGTGATACAAAACATACTCCTTATGGAAAAGGAGCAGTAAAATTTTTTCTGCCTGGCATTGATGAAAAAATGATTTCCAATGTATGGTATGTACCCAGTTTTAAGAAAAATTTGCTCTCTTTTGTCATGATTTGACAAGAAGGACAACAGGTGATTATGGAAGATGGTTTAGTGAAGATTAATTCAGTGAAACAAAACTTGAAAACAATCATGACAGGTTAGGAAGATGGAAAATTGTTACGGATGAAAGGGACAGTTATTGCAAGGCATTCTGATTTTGCAGGGGCAGTGACTATAGGTATTTCACCTATAAGACTATGGCATGTAAGATATGGACATTTTAATTTTGAGAGTCTTTCTCAATTGTAGAAACAAGGAATGGTTAAAGGACTTCCCACTTTCAAAAGGGAAAATGAAAAATGTGAAGCTTGCATTTATGGCAAACAAAACCGAGAAAGTTTTCCAACAAGTTCATGGCGTGCAAACAGACAGCTACAACTAGTTCACAATGATGTTTGTGGACCACTACAAACTTCCTTTGGTGAATGCAAATATTTCTTACTATTCATTGATGATTTCAGCAGAATGACTTGGGTTTACTTTTTGAAGAACAAGTCAGAAGCATTTAGTAAGTTTAAAATTTTTCGAAAACTTGTTGAAAATGAAGTCAAAGAAAAGATAGGTACTCTCAGGACAGATAATGGGGGAGAATTTGCTTCAAATGAATTCAAAACTTATTGCAGTGAAAATGGCATAAGACAACATCTTACTAATGTTTACACTCCACAACAAAATGGATTAGTCGAAAGAATGAATCACACTTTGTTAGGAATGGCGAGATCCATGTTAACTTTCAAGAGGTTAAGTCCAACATATTGGGCAGAAGCAATACATACAGCTATCTACTTAAGAAACAGATCTCCAACTTCTTCTTTAGATGGAATCACACCATATGAAGCTTGGTTTGGTTTCAAACCTCGAGTTAAACATCTTAGAGTTTTCGGGTCAGTGTGTTATGCCTTAGTTCCGAAAGAAAAACGAACTAAGCTTGACTCAAGAAGTTTAAAATGCACAATGATTGGCTATTCTAATGAGAAGAAAGGGTATCATGTTTTGACCAATGGAAAATTCATTGTGAGCAGGGATGTCATTTTTGATGAAACTGAGAGTCAGAGTGTTGAAGAAATTGAAAATCTTCTTCACAAGTTAGAAACTAAAGGAAGTAAAAGAATGGAAAAATGCAAAGTCAACCAACTTCACCAAATTGGTATGAACTTGATTTTCCTTCCTCTGAAGATGAGTCATCCAGTCCATCTACATCAACAACATCATCTAGGTCTTATAGGAGTTCATCCGCATCTCCAAGCAGCAACAGTTCTTCTGACAGTGATTCTCCACACTCTTCACTTGAACGACGAACATCAGTTTATATTAATCCTCTTTATAATGATGGAGACTTTACAGAAGCATAAACAAGTGAGCACCAACTACCAAAATGGGCAGTTCAACTTTTGAAAGATGTAAAGCCTGATGAGCAGAATAAAACAGGCACCAAAAGGGCACATAGAAGTGAAGGGAATTTTTCCTTAATAGAAAATGATTTTACTGAACCTTCCACATACAAAGAAGCAATAAAACATAAAGAATGGCAATAAGCTATGGTTCAAGAATATAAGGCAGTAATTGATAACAACACTTGGAAACTTGTTGATTGTCCAACAAATGTTAAACCCATAGGATACAAATGGGTTTACAAAATTAAGTATAACCAAAAGGGAGAACTTGAAAAGTATAAAGCACGACTTGTCGCAAAAGGTTTTGCACAACAGGAAGGCATTGATTATGAGGAAACTTTTGCTCCTACAGCTAAATGGAACACCATCTGATTAACACTTGCATTGGCCACTCAAACAGGATGGAAAGTTCATCAAATGGATGTGAAAGGTGCTTTTCTCAATGGGGATTTACAGGAGGAAGTGTATATGACCCAATTTCCCGGTTTTGAAGTTGAAGGACAAGAACATAAAGTTTGCAAATTGATCAAGGCTTTATATGGATTAAAACAAGCTCCCCGCGCTTGGTACGCAAAGATGGATGAATACCTTAAGAAAGATGGTTTTCAACGAAGTGAATCTGATGATACTTTGTATGTGTGACAACAAGGAAAATATCTGGTCATTCTTGTTATGTATGTGGATGATTTGATTATCACTGGCAATCATGATGATCATATTGTGCAGGTGAAAAAGGAGTTAAATGCCGGTTTTTAGATGACAGATTTGGGATTACTTCACTACTATCTTGGAGTTGCAGTCTTCCAATGTCCACATCATATTTTCATTTCTCAGAGTAAGTATGTAGTATAGGTTCTTCAGCGATTTGACATGCAGGATTGCAAGCCTGTTCTCACCCCCATGGAGCAAAACTTGAAACTTTCAAAATTTGAAGGGGGGGAAAGGTGGACAGTACAACTTATAGACAGTTGATTGGTAGCTTGATTTATTTGACAAATACTCATCCTGATCTATCTTATGCAGTGAATATTCTTTCACATTTTATGTAGGAACCATGAGACAACCACTGGAATGCAGCCAAAATAGTTCTTCGATATATCCAAGGAACAAAATATTCTGGTCTTCTTTACACAAAGACTAAAAATTATGTACTTGGTGGATATTCCGATGCCGACTTTGCTGGGAATATTGATGATCGAGCATCAACATCAGGTTATTTAATGAATATGGGGTCAACAACAGTATCTTGGAGTTGTAAGAAACAAGCTATAGTGGCCACTTCTTCAGCAGAAATAGAGTACATTTCAGCATGGGAAGCAGCATGTGAAATTGTTTGGTTGCGCAGAATTTTGCAGGACTTGGGCATTTCTTAGGCAGAAGCTACATCATTATTCATTGAGCCAGTCATCCATCAAACTTGCCAAGAACCCAGTTTTTCATTCAAAGACAAAGCATGTGGACACCAAGTATCATCATATCAGATCTCTCATTACCAAAGATGTCCTCAAGCCAGTTTATTGTCCTTCTGAAGATCACATCTCCAACATTTTCACGAAACCGCTTGGCAAAATAAAATTTACTAAGTTCAGGGATGAACTTGGTATCTATTGTAATGTATCTTTGGATCATAGGGGGGAATGTTAGATGATCCAAAAATACAAATTTTATCATAGGTTATAAAATTAGAATAAAATAATTATTAATTTAAGATATTAAATTAATAATTATTATTCTAGAATGTTTAATTATTTAATGGAGACTTTTAGAATTAGCATATTGTTGTAACTAGATATGACTCTCCAAATGTGTCGTATCTTAGGCTCTATTTTAGGAGATTTGTTAGCTAGTTGGTTTTTATAGCATTTACTATAAATGGACACTTGTTATTTAATAAGTGATCCATAATTAGAGGTAGTTAGGACATGGAGCTTATAAATAGCTCATTGCAAGAGTGTTTGGTTGTTCGGATGTAAACTCTTGCAAAATCATATTATGTAATTATTTTTTTTTCTGATTAATAAAATTATGCCATTAGGTATGAGGAAGAAGTATATTGTAAAAGAATATCAATGTCAAAAAATGGAGGCTGAGGTAAGCATTCTAAAAGGTAAGCTAGCAGAAAAAAAGAACCATTTGAAATTCCAAGATAGTACCACAAAATTGGATAATCTTCTTAACAATCAAAGATACCCTTTCATCAAACTTAGGATTTGGTTTTCATGAAACTGTTAAAGGAGAATCTAGTTCATAGGTTTATGCGAGCAACTTGAAGGATAACAAATTAAACTTTGAAATGCCTGATAAAGAGTTGACATGTCAACCATATCAACAACCAAGGAAAATGAATTTTCAAAGAAAATCATTTTCTCCCAGTTATAGAAACAACAATCAATTATGAAAATTTGAAAAATGATATTAAATGTCTTCTATATGATAATTATGGACACATTGCAACCAACTGTAGAAGTAGATTGTTGAGATCTCAAGGAAACAACTTATCCACAGGAAGACCATTAGTTCCCAAGTTTTCAAGCTTATTTAAAAGGTATTGGTTTTCATGCAATGTATTTGGTCACAAAGCTACTAATTGAAATAAGAAAATTATGAAGTGGAAATACTACGATTCCTTTCCTCCTTTCTCTAGTAGCGTATGGTGTTATACATGTAGCAAAAGAATGTAGGAACAAGATAATGGATTCATTCAAACAAGAGGCAAACTCCCTCCAAAGAAAGGAACCAAACAAGAATATTGTTATCAAAGGACTTGAAAAATATGGATCCACTAGAACTAAGGTAAAGTGGAAGGAAGAGGAACAAGTAATATGTGTCCTTGATTTATGTGCATTTGAAGAAGAAGATGAATGGTACATAGATACTAGATGCTCTCATCACATGTCTAGAAATAAGAGAAAATTTGTCTCTCTAAAAAAAAGAGTGGTAAGATTATTCTTGGAAACGATATATTTGCAAAGGTTTGAGGTAAGGGTAATTATTATCATGATATTAAGAATGTAGAAGAAACTAATGTATTATTGGTTGATGGGCTAAAGGAAAAAATTCTAAGTGTAGTCCAAATAACTGATAAGGGACATGTAATTATATTTACATCAACCGAATGCAAAATTATAGAAGAAGACACTATAAATAATATAGAAAAAGGATATAGAAATGATGATGAATGATATGCTATAAAGAAAAATCCAACCTAAAATAGGAATTCAGATTCCTCTTCTTCAGACTTGAAGTAAAATAAAATGGTCCACATTGTAGTCTATTGCTAGATCAGAAATGATTGAAGATGTACATATGAAGTAATCAGCTCCACAGGATTTGAGGTGCACAATCTCAGTACAAGCCTTGCATTGATAATGATTTCATATCTTCTTCTGGTGATGATTTATACTACTATGATGCATATGTGGTGTACATGATAAGGTATAACATGTTGAGGGGGAGTTGCTCAGATGCTACAATAGCTCATTGTTGACATTATGGTTTTGACATTAGTCTATTGCACACTATTGATATGATGTATCAGTTAATGGCATAAGTTAAGGGGGTGCTTCTCTTATGCTTCCAAATGGTTCATTGATTGCATTATGATGAGTTCACTAATGTTTTGGTTTGTCTTCTTACACTGATTCTTCAATGAATTTCTTATTGTTGGAGGTCACTGTGTCATGGTTGATGTTTAACTATTTCTGCTAATTGGTCTTCCTTCAATTGTTATTAGTGATTGGAATCCACTTTTATAAAAGGGATATATGTATTGTTGTCAATATGAGATTTCGACTATTTATATTAGTTGGTTTGTTGATACATTGCTTCATGGCTACATATAATGATTTTAATTGCATATAATGGTTGATAATTGGTTGATATGCTTATGCTGTTGAAAATCCTTTTTTATTTCTCATATGTTGTTGACGAGACTCTTGTAATCACTACGGTAACATATGATATTGTTGAAGGATGTTGCACATATTGATGAACTATTGAGAATGGCCTTGTAATATCATGAATGCATGGATATTTGTTCATGACATATAATTTTTTCTTTGGGTGATTAATGTTTGTGAGAAGGATGCACTTCGAAGTCAAGTATTTTCTACGGGGGGCATAGTTAGTATGGTTATGAGAATTATGTCCTGTGGTGGTGTTTTTTATTTTGTTAAGGTTGGTAGATCCTTATTTTTCATTATGAAATAAACAAGTTGTAACCACATAGAGCTAGGTTAGGTGGTCACAACTTGCACATCAGGAAACCAAGTCTGTTAACCACCTGACCACATGATAATCTATCCAATAACAAAAAATACTGAGCCTATCTATCCAAGCTAGAAAAGTCTGATTTTCAAGTCCACATCCCTATTCTATTTTCCTATATCTATCTATCTATCTATCTATATATATATTATATATATATATATATATATATATATATATATATATATATAATATATATATATATATATATAATATATATATATATATATAATATATATATTAGATATATATTGCTGCAAACTTGAAATTAAAAGTTATTCGCATGAAAAACATAATCAAAACTCACTGAAACCTATCATTCTTTCCATCCTTCTTGTCGGAGGCCGAAGTGACTGGGGCTAGGTCTTTTGCACTAGAGCCTAGCAGCTCTGCCTATGGGAACAGGCAGGGGAAATGTCTCTCCATGCGTCCAAGGCAACCATCCTATTTCTGCAACTAAAATTGCAACTTCTAAAATTCATTGTTATAATTTGGGAAATTCTGGATAGTAGTCGTCCCGATTTTCTCCATGGCCTCGAGGAGGCATTTCATCAGCCAGTAAAGATGCAGGGTCTGTTTATTTGAAGTCCCTCTTCCTCTGGTGCTTCTCAGATCTGGAACCATGAGCTGCTAGTCCTCGAGGTCAACTTCATCCACGCTCGCTCATCGATTGATGTCTTCCTCCCATTCTGCTACCAGTCGCTTTATCTCCTCCTAGGTTCCTTCTTTGTATGTTGTTGTGACTTCACTAATCAAGTTGGCCATTTGTTTTCTACCTCAGTGTTTACCCGAGGTTCTTGGTTCGACCTTAGCCTTGACCCCCCATGGTTGCCTTCCTCAGCCTTTAACTTTAACCATTCCACCCATTGTCTCCCTGTCATAGTACTTGTTTGCCAATGCCTGAGGATAGATTAGAACTAGTCTCAGTTCTCTTCGTGTCCAAGAATGTTTATCATTCTACAAAACTGCTATGGGAACAAGAAACCAAAATTTCCATAAGATTATGCTTCATAATTAAAACACCTAAAGGCTTTACCTTTTTACAAACTCTGTTAGCCTTGGTTCATTTATATAACCCCTAAAATGCAAGATCCCCCACCTAGTTTAACAATGACCCACACCCTGGTGACTATGCCCCAAACGACACCCCAACATTCCCATGCCCTTGAAAATTCCTTGACCTCGACCTTGGGGTTGAGGTGCCAACAGCTGGCCACCTACAAATTCTGTTGCTTCGTAGCCAAGCCAAGGAGTTTCAAGTCATGCACCTCCATTTCCCACCTTTATCTAACCATTCCCCCATCCCCCCTGATTCAGCACCTTTTTAGCCTTGCCCTGGCCAACCCTACAATGCAAAAGCTGAACTGCGGGCTTGAAGAGGCCCTCGGCCTAAGATCTACTTGCCTCCCAACATCTCCTCTTATGATTGAGGTTGGCATGGCCAACACTCAATTCGTGCCACTTCCCAAATGTCAGAAGACCCCTAACCACGACCTCCTCCACACTACAAGCTTTCCATAGGTACTTTGCACCTACCCTCTAGAGCCAGCTCTACGAATTATCCTCAGCACCCATTTAGTAGACTAAGAAACAAAATTCCACTTCGACATAAACATTTGCAGAATCACAACCCCCAACCCCTAGAGTTTCCATGCATACAAGACATAGGTGTTCCCCCAAACTAGCCCCCTCCCTGCTAAGCCCGATAAGCCCCATGCAAGAGAGGTAAATCCCATAACAGATTAACCCCAAGAAGGAACCCATGGAGCTAGGATTATTCCAATAGACTCTTAGCACCATGCATCTCTCCCAACTCAAATTACTCTCTCCCACAAACCCAGTGCCCTGATACAAACTCCAATTATCAAACAAGACACAAGAAATCATGGTGTAATGGAGTGAAAGCTAGTTAACATACCTGGTAGCCAACATTTGGAGCTGAAGCAGCCCCCATCCCTTCCGAAGCCTTTGTTTCATTTGTGCCTTTGGTATGTCTTCTCTTTCCAACCTCATCCTTCTAGCCTTCACCATCATCGATAAACTTGTCAGCTTAATTATGCCACCTTCCTTCATTCTTGTAGTCTTAAGCATGTCGAAGACCACCGCACCCTGCACTTCAAGTGTGTGAGGGGTGGTGGCAACATTCCACTGTGACCTTATCATGATGATAGCCTTAATGCCCCTATCTAATATCTCACACCTCGATTGGGGGTGGTAGTGCTTTTTACTTACACATATATAAATAAAATTTATAGTGTCAAGCATTGCAAGAGGATAATTTCTAGGATCTTCCCTTTGTCCTTGATGTTAAAGGGGGTGAGATGGAAAGGAGGTTTCCGTCAAGTCTAAAGGGGGAGATTGTTGGCATTATGGCTCTATGTTTTCCTTGGTGGCAAGCAAGCTGACTTCATAGGAAGTCCATAGTGATAACATGAATTACATAGCAGTCATAGGAACACTACAGGTTGAATAGGAATGGTACGTGGCATAACTCAGTTGGTTAATGATTTTCTTTCAATAACATGGCTAGATCGTTTATATATGGTGATGGACCAACTAGCTATTTATAGTGGTTCTAAAATGGACCAATTTTTGTGTATGGTGGTTATGTTCCAATAATTCTTGATTAGATATTTTGTGGACTAAATATATTTCATAAAGTTGATTTGGTCATCAAAAGGTGAAGTAAACAACAAAAAATATTATTGGAGTTAGCTATTCTTGGTTAAGGTGAAAAACATTTTACAAAGGAGTTGGTCCCATTCCCTTTTCACAAAATAATATTTTATTATAGGTTTAGTTATGTCTTGATCATCGATGGATTATTAACATCAATATTAGATCTATAGAGTTACAGATCTAGCTATTAACAGCTGGAAAGAAGTTTCTTGGACCAAATAAATAAATTTTGAAGATGAAAACTATTTTTAATGATTCCCAAGGTTTATTGAACTTCCCAAACCAATGATAACTGTTTTTCTTGTGGTAATTACCAAAGAAAAAGGATATAGGAAGAATCGATCTACAACATCTATGTAAACAAGGAAGACCGAACTAGTGAAGACAAATTCTATTGGTGAGATCGATCTAGTTAGTTGTCTCCTTTTTTTCTTTTGGCATATTATTTTCTGTTAAAAATATGAAGATATGATTTAGATAGAAAAATGGATTGATTAGGAAGAACATGGCACAGATAGGCGTAAATCAACTTCAATGATGAAGAACCATGTTTGGATCTATGTTGTTTCTAGTTAAAGATTTGAAGGTTGAATGACAATCTACATATTGTTGTAGCTTAAGAGAATGTAGATCCAAAGATTGTAGAAATTATACCGATATGAAGATTTCAAATCAATTTTATATTTCTTGAAGGTGACATTTTTTTTTGGAAAGATGAATATTCATGTGATTTGGCCTATGCATAGGTAAAAATGGAAATCAATTTATTTAATTGTTAGAGGGCCACTGATGTATTTACCAAAATTTTCGCAATTTAATAAGGACCTAGCTTGAGAGATCATGAGTTGTAGATATCAATGGAATCATCTCTAAGATTGTTCTAAGAAATACAGTGCCTTGTGTGGTGCAAACTTTGAATTAAAAATTTAAAAAATCAATCTGAAAATAATGCATAGATGCGTAAAAATCCAAAGGGAATCAACACATGAGCAGATCTATGCACAAATGTATTTAATGGAGAACTACTTTGTGGAATGCACAAGGCTGATTTCAGTGCTCTCTTTTGATTTTACCTTTTTGTTTACACATGGATATGTTGAATCTTTCTCGTAGTATCTTTTTGTAGGTTTTAATTTTTATTTTTTTCAGGATTCTATGCATAATCAAATATCAAGGGATAAATTTCTGAAGTGTGCAACTATTCCCATGTGATTTGGCTTATGCAGAGAAATCATTCTACTTGTCTTGACTCCTTTATTTTGATTTAGAAAAAATTAACTATGGTGGTGACTGAAATACTCATGACAGATTATACAAACAATGAAGCATTGGATAACTTGTTTAACACGTGTCACATAGTTTGGATCTACATTTAGTATATTGAAATATATAAATACCCTATCTATAGTATAATGTTGATTTTTTGTGATATCAATATGCATGACGTAAGTAATGTTGATACCTTACATAAACTAGTGTGATATGTTTCCTTAAATAAATTAGCAAAGGTAAGAACTTATTGCAGAGGTAATCAATGTTGATCTCACAATGAATGAAGCATAGTAATTTAAATGATGTCTAGGGCTTTGAGAGAAGATTCTCTTGAACTAATTGTTGACTATTGGATAATGATCCCTCTTGATAGTTTCTTTAGTAATATGAATGTGTATGCATGGATATATGATTTAGTTTGGAAGTGAATGCATATGCCTTCAATGGTTGAAAGGTGCAAAGGTTCTATGGTCAAGTTTGGTTATTATTCTTGACTAAGAAATATATGAAGGAAAAATATCTATATGGAAACATATATATAGTTTTCTTATTGACATTTCATTTTGGCATGGCATTACAGATTACATGGCATTAATTGGATGAACAGATGATTACTTGTTGTTGCACTTGGCCTTAGAAGTTTGGTCTTGAGATGAGTTGTTTCTTGATGAGCCACATATAATGTTGTTGCTTGTCCTTTGTTTCATGATGATGTTGATGACAACAAGAGGTCTATGATATGCCTTTTATGTTTATTGATGACAATATTGTTGTCAACTAAATTTTCTTAATTCTAAACAATTGGAATTATTTATGGTTCGAGGATATAATGAAGGATTGTAACATGTTTGGGACTTGTGATAGGTTTCCTTGGTATCATTTTATTAGACATATGGATTGTCATTTGACAAAATATATTAGCTAGGGTTTGGCATAGTTTTTTATAGGATTTGGATTTACATAAATGTTATTGATAAATGACATAATTGAGAGATAATTGGTATCATTGATTGATGTTCATGTTGAGTACCTGATATTGGCAGTATTGGCTTGATCTGGTTACAGTGGTTTTGCATTTCAGTGATTGGCCTATTTAGTATTTATTATTCAATATTGGTATGATGCTTCAGTGATGTAGTATATTCATTATTTGGATTCAGTGATTGGATTTTTATTTAGTTAGTATTGGTTTGAGCTTATTGTTGGTGTGGGTCCAGTTTGAAAATGGATAAAAGGTGGCCTACATGTTTTGTGATGGTTGAATGACAAGTGGATCTATTATGAAAATTATGAAATGTGGTCCACAAGGTGTTGAGGGTTGTAGCCTTCAATGAGGGGGCAGGAGCTTTGTTCAGGCAGGAGTTAGTAATGAGATTAGGGGGTTGTATATCCTTTCCAGTGGGTGTTGGAGAATTAGTGGAGGCTATAGCCTCCTATAGGTATAAGGTTGCATGCTGAAAAGAGTCTATGCTAGCACAAGACCACGATATAATGAATAATTTTCTTTATAATAAAAGAATAAGATAGAATGATGAAAATAGTGGTGATATTCTCCCACATTGGGTTTCCACCTAAATCATCGTGTTCATATGTGCTTATTTTGATGATGTGTTTTATTCTTAATGATTCTTATGGGTTATTGAATAAGATCATATCTATAACACAAAATTCTACTAATGACATAATGAATCAGATGCATTGTAGAGAAAAATGTAAAAACAGTAAATTTTAATTTGGGAATGAAATACTAATTCAACCCACCCCCCGCCCTCTTAGTATTTCTAACATCATCCCCTCACCTTTGTTGCTCGAATTCTTCTTTTAAATAATTCTTGACTGATATTTTAGTGTGAGACTTTAGTTAACTTGTTCTTTGATGCTTGCATGAATTTCTTATTGTTTGTCTTTGTCCTATTTAGCTGAGTCTTATGAATCTCCTCTTCAATTTATCATTCATTTCTTTGTTGTTTCTCTAGAAACGTTGAGTTAAACTATTGTCTTCCTAAATTCTAGTGAGTTACAAGATTTAGCAGAGATTCTTGTATTTCTAGTGAGATCAAACTTTGTTGAAACTACCAATTATGCCTTTAATATCACCTATGCTACTAAATTTTGTTGTTAGCCCCATTCATGCCTAGTTTTTCAATTTTTAGTGTTGGATTTTACGTTTAGCATAACTGCCAAACTCAATTCTATCAAATCATCCATCCATGACAAAACATTGCCATATGACTTATTTCAAAGTGATACCATATTTAGATGTTGAATTATTCATGCCAACACGCAAAGGATTTCATTAGAAATGCTAACTCCGCACTCCTGGTACTCACTGCTACATAAAACCTTAACCTAGTGTTGTTTATTATCCCTCGACACCTTTCACCTTAAGCCCATAGTCTCGATCATAACTTCCACCTAGAACCTTGTCTTGACTCCTTTTATTAGCCCCTATCACCTTTATCCTAGTGTTTCCTCTGTGTGCCCTTAATTTGCTTCTGGGATCAACCTGTAGGGATGAGTTGTCCTGATGGGGTGTGTCCACTATACCTATGCCCAATCACTATAGTTTCAGGTTGATTTGGGTCTAACAATGCCTATATCATCCAGATGCCTAATCAGCCCGTTGGTTCCTCTATGCATGGCCTCAAATCCTTTCGGGGTCTTGCCAATGAGATGACATCATGATGACATCACATGTTCCATGTGTCGCTCTATGACTGATCCACATGTAACCCTAAAATGGCCCACTTAGCCATCCAAAAGGGCCAAAAAAACCTACCATGTGTCCACCTCTCATTGGGCCACATCACGAGTGACATCTTCATCCATGTGTGAATTTGTGTCATCTCTATGTGTCAATCATATTGCACCACTTGTTCACTATCATAGGAGAGAGAAATGGGTCTTGAAGCCTTGACTTTTCACCATTTTCCCTATATAAAAATTTGTAAGGGACCTAGCCTTTTACCAATGTGATTCCTCTCTTCATTTGTCATGTTTTCTAACAAGTTAAAAATTCAGTTTAAGAAAAAAATAATTCGGTGTAAAAAATTTTGTTCAATACCACCGATTGTGACACCTCCTCACGTTGTTCATGGTTTTTAGGCTGAGAAGTGGCACAATCAACCATAGTTGTTGATATTTAATTAAGATCTTTGTGGAAATAGCCTTTGTGCTACCCCCTTGCACATTAACTATTTCGTTGCATACCCCTGCACACTCATGCCAATGTGTTGGTGGGGATTTGTGGCACCTGATCTACCTCAGAACGTGAATGCCATTTAATTGTCAGGTGGGGATCTCCCACTCTAAAAAAATCCATTAATAAATGCACTTGCCTCTATTATGCTATTGTTTCCATACTAGACCGACTATAATTCCATTTGCTCCCTCTTTGTCTTGGCTCTGTCTCATCCTTAACGCTCCCTTAACACATAACTTTGATACTTTCAAGCTTAGTTGTAAGTGTTGGTATCTTGCTTTAAGTATCTGCCAATAATAATTATTCCACTATGTTATTGTCTAGACATTTCCACCCATTTCACATCATCCCACCAGTTCCCTTAAGGGCTCCTTAAGGTTTCTCTGGAGTACACCTGTCAAGCTACCTCCACCAGGGCAAGCTATTGTGTGGGCTCTGCCTTGAAGCAATTATTGTGCTCTCCATTGTTTCTTTCTAACTACCCACCCCAAATTTACCGACATGGACAAGCTCTCTAGGTTAAAACATTAGTTATGTTTCACTATGATATGACTCAACCTCCAGGTTCTAGTTATGGAAGCGGGGTCGACTAACTGACAACTTATAACCATCCCTTAGGGACTACAAACCACCCAGGAGCGTGCAAACCAACCCAAGTGATCAATCCCTAATCTCGAACCTTTTTTCAAAAGAGAATATCCTCAACCACACTCTTGAAAGTCTTTCCAAGCAGTTAGGAGGCTATAATCACACCCATAGGCCCATATGGATGTGATTATGACCCGAATTCCTCAGTTTATTACATGTGGTTGTGAGATCTATGCCAAATTTTCAAGAAAAATTCTAGACTACTTCCAAAAACTTCCTGTAAATGTCCATAATCATAAATAACATGATGACATTACTAGCCATGCAAAACTTGAATAAGATCTTGACTAGAACATGCATAGTACATAATAGTCCATCCTTCAAATGCATGAGAAACATATAAGATATTGGTCATGAATACATATTTCATCATAAAGTTTTGAACCTCATTTGAGAATCACCAAGAAGGCCCAATTCCCTCTCCAGCTATCTACAACAGCACTTTTATCCTATGCACTCATCAAACATTTAATAAACTATCAATTCATGTATAAGAGCCATAGCTAGAGCACATCATATAACTAGGTATCTAACCGACATATAACCACAATAACAACCATGACAAATCAACCATAAAATTGTCATAATAACAAGTACTTTTTCTCATTAATTACATTAGAATAATATCTCATATTAACTTATCCAAAATCCAACCAAATCAGGGACTTTCATGCAATACCCAACCATAGATTGGGTGAACCAAATATTTCTTTCATCCTATTACCTCTATGCCATATTTCAAGCATGAATGTGGGATTTCGTGGGATAAACAAAGACATAATCAAATAGGGAATCCAAAGGTTAAATCACCTCCACCCTCAAGCTACTATGATCTCATATAAACCTATCATGATATCACAAAACTAAACCAAGCTTGGATGCCTCAAAATTCCTTCACCATACCTTGAGGAATTTTCTAATCTTCATCCAGATGTCAAGGCCTTCCTAGAGAAAACCATATCCACCCGCAAACCTTAGTATTTTCCTTAGACCACCTCACCTAGTTCAAACACCTTCTCATAATCTAAATCTCAACCAATATTGAATCCCATCACACCATGGTTATCAAGGAAATGGCAAGGCAAGGATGAAACTACTATCAAACCAGGAAAAACACATGCCAACGAAACCAAATGAACCAAATAAACATGTACCATGAAGTCAAACTATAGAAAGAAAATCACACATGCAACATGTTACCTACAAAACCCTCGTATTGAAGTTGTCGATCCAACCTTCTTCTTGTACTCCCTTCCTTTCCTCTGCTTGCTAGTTCTCTCTTCTTGGAGATTTCTCTCTCTCTCTCTCTCTCTTTATCAAGTTGATCCCAAGACAAAAACTAACAAAAGCTATGAAATGTTTCTCTGATGCCTTTTTATCATTGATGTCTCCTTTTTCTTCATTTTCCTTCATTTTTCTTCTAATTTTCATTGCATGTAAAATTTTGTCTCTTCATGTCCCTTTTCTAATATTTTGCTTTATTTTCATAATTAAATACCAATTATTTCCTCTTTTCCTTTGCTAATGCCTTTTCCAATTTCCATAGCCATTATTAAACCATAAGCAATGCCCACTGAAGTGTTTTCCCAACATTCAAATTGGAATATGTGTCCCATCACCTTGGTCTTATTTTTCCTTTATTATCCTTTATTACAGGAAACTTTAATTAGGGGTTGCTACAAACCCCTCCCCATTATGGGGAAACCGTCCCCGATATTGTATGACACCTATGGCCAGCAAACTACTAAAAATAAAACATACTACGTATGGATCTTTATAACATAGCTCGATGTAGTATTTACAATCACATCCTGCTGAGAGAAGAAAAAGGCAGACCATTTATTGGAGCTTTATAACACAACTAATTGTGGCATTTACAACCATATCTATATATATATATATATATTATATATATATATATAATATATATATATATATATATATATATATATATATATATACTGAAAACTCATTTTCTTGAACCAAAAAACATTAAAGGATACAAATCTCGCATCTGATCATCCGTTTCCAAGATATCTTCATCGGGCCAAAAGCAATTCCACTACACTTTAAAGTTCTCTATTTCTCGATTCCAGAGCATGAGTTGTTTCGACTACAATATGCACTGAGGTTCTGGATAGAAATTTGCCTCTAGTTCCACTTGCAATACAGACCAATCAATCAGACGACCATCATCCTACACATATCTCTTAAGTAATGAAATAGGGAAAAAACAATGGACTTTCATTATTGGTGATAGTACAAGTATGTAAGCCATTGGTCCAATCCTCTCAAGGATCTCGCAAGGGCCTTAATACCGAAGTGCCAACTTGGCACATGACTCAATCCTCAAGGAGCTCCTCTTTGGCTTGATGCACAAGTACACATGCTTCCCAACCTGAAACTCCTTGAATTCTCTATGTTGATCTGCGTAAATCTTCTTCATGTCATGTGTTTCCCTCAAAAACCTTCTAATATCCTACATTTCCTATTCCATATCATCCAACCTGTCTGGTGCAATCAAAACCTTGTTCATTGGATCACTCTAATTGATGAGATTATTACAAATCCACTTGTAAAGAGCCTCAAATGGACTCATCTTCAATGATTCTTGATACCCATTATCATATGAAAACTCCATCAGTGGAATATAACCCTCCCACTTCTTCTATTGATGCATGACATATATCCTCAACATGCACTCAATAATCATGTTGACCCTCTCTGTCTACTAATAATAAGTTGCACTAAGGGGTAAATTTTTCCCCAAACCTACAAACAACTCCTTACAAAACTTGGAAGTGAACTTGGCATATTTATATTATGATATAGTTGGGAACACTATGCAGCATCACTATCTCTTGGATGAAGATATGGGTTATCTCACTAGCTAAATTCGTAGACATTGTTGCAATGAAGTGAGCTACCTTGCTCAACCTATCCACCAAAACCATGATGGAATCATGTTTTTTGGATGTATTTGACAACCCTATAATTAAATCCATGGAAATGACCTCCCAACTAAATTCTAGAATTGGAATAGGCTATAATAGAAAAAAATCAAAACCACTAAGGGTAGCCAACCATCTAGCTTCTCCATCATTCAAATTGGGTTGGTCAAACAAGTACCTCATTCCACTATGATAACTCATCAGAATAAAAATCCTTACAAGAAGATAACATCGCGACATCTTCAAGGCATGAATGGTAGTTTCCAACTCGAGATCAAGAATCACATAGTTATGCTCATGTTGATTCATTTCCTTGACTCATAAAATACCATCTATCCTTCCTATATTGGGACTCCACCAAGTCCTTTATTGCAAGCATCTGTATAGACTACAAACTCATTATTAATATCTACAATCTTCAAAACTGGAGAAATTGTAAGAAAATGATTCAATTGCTCAAAACTAGTTGCACACTCGAAGGTCCATTTAAAATTATTTCCTTTTCTCTTCAAATATGTGATAGGTTAGAAAATCCTTGAGAAGTTCCTGATGAAATGCCTATAATAACCGACTAGTCCCATGAATGATCAAACCTCATCCACATTTATAGGAGCTAGCCACTCCATGATAAATATAATATTTTATGTTTCCATTGTTATGCCTTCCTTGGAAACACCATGCCACAAGTAATGAACCTGAGACTGAAACTAACTGCACTTGCTAAGCTTGGCATCCAACTGATAATCTCTCAATTTTTGGCATTATGACTAATGTGTTATCCTTCATGGAAATCTATTTGGTAAAAATGGCAACATGATGGTAAAAATATGAGTATACAGTCTAGTACATATTGACGAGTGTTTGAAACCAGCTCACAAAAAGATAGAAAAGATAGATCAATGCCTTAGAATTCAGCCTCTTTGAGGGGGCAACCTCCTTTACATTACATACATGAACAATTCTTGGATGATACAAATGAAAAAACCTCCTTTCTATATATAAGAGTCTAAGGAGTCACAATATAACGTAGCCGACCTAACAATAATAATATAAAGTAACAAAAATAACAATATTGGGATTTGATGGGGCACAGTAATAACAATATGGGACAATAGGGGAACAACAATATCAATAAGGGATACAACTACAATAGTAATGGGGTAATCTCTAGTATTATAGGGACCTAACATGCCCCTCTCCTTCAAAAAGGTGTTGTCCTCAATGCTTGAGTAGTTCTGGATGCTTTTGTATAAAATTCTCATCCTCCCATGTGGAATCTTTAGCGGATAAGTTCTTCCACTTAATGAGATACTCTGAAATTGATCGATTTTGTAGCTATCAAGTTCTTGTCTCTGTGACAACTTCCGATTCCAGTATGATTTTTCCTCCCTCGTCAAGTTCAGGCAATATTGTTTGAACTGGGAGCTTGTCACCTATAACCTTCTTTAAACATGAAACATGGAAAACTGGGTGCACTCGAGAAGTTGCAATATTTTGCAACACCTTGTACGAACCATAATACTTTGGTGATAATTTATTATCCTTCTTAGCTTGCTTCAGGGATATTTGTTTATATGGTTGTAGCCATAGGAATACCCAATCACCTACATCAAAAATTCTTTCGCTGCGATGTTGATCTGCCTATTTTTTCATTCTATTCCATGCCAACACGAGGTTATCCTTTAAGAGTTGGAGGACTTGTTATTTATGTTTGATGTGATGTTCCACTACTTGAACCTTAGAATTTTCTCTTAAATATGATGTGATGGATGGTGGCTGATATCCATAAATTGCCATAAATGGGGTCATTTTTGTTGCTGTATGGAAGGATGTGTTATACCACCATTCAGCTAGAGGCAACCATTTGACCCATTGTACCTATTTATCGGAGACAAATCAAAGAAGATATCCTTCCAAACATTTGTTTACTATCTTAGTTTGCCCATCAGATTGAGGATGATAAGATGAGCTATGAGCTAACTAAGTACCAAGACAAGAAAATAATTCTGTCCAAAAATTTCCAGTGAAGATGTGATCTCTGTCACTTACAGTAATCTTTGGATTTCCATGTAGCTTTCGAATTGTTTCCATAAATGCAGTAGAAACTGTACTGGCTTTAAATGGATGTGATAATGCACAAAAGTGTGCATACATGGTAATTTTGTCAACTACCACCATGATGACACTCTTTCCCTAAGACTTGGGTAAACCTGTGATAAAATCCATTGAAACCTCCTCCCAACGTTGGCTTGGAATGGATAAAGGTTGTAATAGACCCAGGGTCTTAATTTTTTCAAATTTTTTTTTTTTGGAAAACCAAACATTCTGCCACAAACTTTTGAATATCCGATTTAAGGCCATCCCAAAAAAATTCCTTATTAACCCTGTGGTAAGTTTTTAAAAATCCTGAGTGCCCTCCTAAGGGAGAAGTGTGCAATTCCATAAGAATCTTTTGTTT
Source organism: Pinus taeda (assembly GCA_000404065.3). Taxonomy (NCBI): domain Eukaryota; kingdom Viridiplantae; phylum Streptophyta; class Pinopsida; order Pinales; family Pinaceae; genus Pinus; species Pinus taeda. Next base: position 1,766 of record APFE031451864.1, on the reverse strand, counting down.
GAGTTGGGAATTATTACAGAGGTATAAGTGATCTTTGTACCATAACAAATCATTTTGCCAGCTAAATGTATCAGATGTACTAGAATCTTGTTCTAACTTTCGAATAAGTGCCAACACTTCTTCATCATTCTGCCATTCCTCCCTCGCTTCGTTTATCCAATCTAGTTGGATAATAGACATGGTGCACAACAATGCTTCCACATCCTCATCCATTCTTGAGAGTGCATTTTCCACCACATTTTTCTTCTCTTTTCTGTAGATGATTTCAAAGTCATAAACCAACATCTTTGTGACCCACTTTTGTTGCTCTTCAGAGGATAACCTTTGTTCGAAAAAGTATTTAAGGCTATCATGATCCGTTTTTACCTTGAAGTGTCTTCCCATTAGGTAGGGTCACCATTTCTTAAGTGCATGTAGTATTGCCAACATTTCCTTCTCATAAATAGCTTTTTGTAAAAACTTTCCCTTGATTGGATGACTTTCAAAAGCAATGGGTCTTTAATCTTGCATTAAAGCAACACCAATTCCATTTCTTGAAGCATCACATTCCACAATAAAGGTTTTTGTGAAGTCTAGTGTAGTTAAGACCAGTGCTTGGCACATTGCCTCTTTAATATGTTCGAAGGCCTTTGTTGCTTCTAGAGTCCATGAAAATGCATCTTTCTTCAATAATGTTGTTAGAGGTGCTGTTATTCTCCCATAATTCTTAACAAGCTTGCAATCATACCTTGTCAACCCGAGAAATCCTCGCAGATGCTTTATGGATGTGGGGATTTTCAATTCCTTAATGGCTTTAGTTTTGCTATGGTCTACCTTAACTCCTTCATGAGATACAATATGACCCAGATATTCCACCTCTTGTACTCCAAAGAAACATTTGGATCATTTTTCATATAATTGTTTCTCCTCCAATAGTTGTAGCACCCTGTCAACATGTTCAACATGATCCTTCCAAGACTTGTTGTAGATTAGTATATCATCAAAAAATACTAACACAAATTTTCTAAGGAATGTTTTGAAAATTGAATTCATCAAACTTTGAAATGTTGAAGGTGCATTGGTAAGGCCAAAAGGCATGACCAAAAATTCATAATGACCCTCATGAGTTCTAAATGTTGTTTTCGGAATGTCTTCAGTCTTCATTCTGATTTGATGATATCCTGAACCAAGATCCAACTTGGTGAAGTAAATTGATCCATGCAATTCATCCAGTAATTCATCAATGACAGGAATGGGAAACTTATCTTTAATAGTGAGCTTGTTGAGCTCCCTATAATCAGGACACATGCGCCATGATCCATCCTTCTTGTGCACCAATACTACTAGAGCAGAGAAAGAACTCTGACTCGGTTGAATTATACCAGCCTCTATCATTTCTGCAACCATACGTTCAATTTCACTCTTTTGGGCATAGGGATATCTGTACGGCCTGATGTTTGGAGGAACTCCTGGAATCAGATGAATAGCATGATCATGATCACGAATAGGTGGGAGACCTTTGGGAGTCTCAAATACCTTGGAATGATTGTCCAAGACTATTTGGAGATCTGGAAAAATAGATTATTCCAAAGTGGAAACATCTAGCGAACATAATTGTGCAACTACACCTTTTCGTTTCTTTTTTAGAAGCTTTGTCATAACATTAGAGCTGATTGTCTTTCCCAGTTTCCCTGTAATACCTCTTGATACAACTTCCTTTCCTTCCATAGAAAATTTCATGAAAAGTTGTTGAAAATTAAAAGCTATTGTACCCAAGGATTGTAGCC
>APFE031451863.1:0-19294 GCA_000404065.3 Pinus taeda | reverse complement strand
TTTTGGAAATACATTTTGAATTTATTCAATATCAACATATTTCCAGAAACTTAAACACATTAACTGACTCTCTAGAAAACTATGTGTTAAATAGACATGTGCCACATATGTAAAGAAAGAATTTTCAAATCACATCATCATTTGAACATGATTTCATCACTTAACCACAATAAAACTCTGAAAGTCAAATATATAAATGTATATAAGTTTTTACAAATAGTTTGTGTCCAAGACAAAATCGGTCATTTGACCCAAAAAACTCAAAAATGAATGTAGAAAATATCCCAATAGACTAGTGTTGCTGATGATAACAGGTCACAGCCTGTGCTATCATATGCAGGAGTCTCATCCAATGACTCGACATGCCAATGGTATGGCGTTGCAATCTCATGGGTAACTCCTCAATCTATACATCCGGAATACCGAGGGTTAAACCCTCTATGTGATCCTGCAGCTGAGCCAAGGTCTCCGCTATGTCCAAATCTCTAAGAACTTCCCTCCCAACAGCTCTCTGAACTAGTCCACCTGCCTCCCATTGGCATACCACAGGTTGAATGGATCCAACATCTGCATACATATACAAGTTTATTTAGTCTTGGTAATAATAAAAAAACACAACAAATTAAAAACTTCAAAAAGAAAAAGTGTGGTCGAATTAATTTACCAATAGCGCTCCACTACGCCCCAACTAGCAAAACTAGATCAGGATCACCATGGAAGTCCCTCCCAACATATGGATACTCTACAAAGACCATCTCTTGATGGTCAAACCACTCAAAGAAAGGGGAGGAAAATGAGATCAATGACTGGCTAGCATGCCTAGCCATAAGATTTACCCACCTCTACATCTGTGGGTCTGTAGGTCCAGGTACTCCCAGAGAAATGTGTTGTGGCTGCATAAGCGAGATTCTCTCCAAGGTAAAAGAAATCAAGATAGACCCATATCCAAAATTTTTGGTCTTCCCATTCTTCACCTTCGTTAGCTGGTCTTTAATCAATGAAATAACTGCCTCACACCAGTTAAATACGTTTGGTTCCAGGCATTCTAAGGCATACTGCATATAAGACTTGTTAGCCAAATGTAACGTTGCAATGCCAACCAATTTGGCAAGGGTGAAGAGGATTGTTCTCAATGACAAATCATTAACATCTCGAATCTTGATCTTTTCGTCTTTGCTGGGCTGACATCTTGCCCGATAGAACTATCATACATACTCCCTCACTGATTCACCTCCTTGGTTGAATCCTGATAATGAGAGGGGGGCAACCCGCCTCGACATTCCCATCAAAAAGTAAATATCCTCGGTGGTAAAGAGGATCATTTTTCTCCTGATATTGAAAACCTGATCAGTAGGATCCCATGAATGAACAAGATACTGTAACAATTCACTTTGTTGTCTCATGCTGGATAAACGAAAGTATTTCAGCAGCCCACAATTTCTTAAAGCATCAACTATGCCTTGACTATTTAGGGCAATCATGTCTTGTTCTTCATGTTCTCGTTCTCTTCAATCAATGACCATTCTGATCCAATGAATGTCTGAAACACAACCATTAGGCAAATTAGGATCCAACTTTTGCAAAAAACGTTAAAAATTTGGGAGAAAATAGCTGTTTAATTTTGGTTTTTGCGCCAATTGCACCCCCAACTAGAGATAGTGCTATGCATTGCATGTTGTCTTTTAGGTGCATGAAATGCATCGCACCTTTCGATATAAGAAGGGTGTGATGATCCAGAGAATGCAAAATGAAACCCTGGGGCCTAAAAAACCAAGAATTTTTGTTAAAAATTGAAAATGAATGGAATGAAATGAAAGAGCATTGGGATAGCTCGTACCTAGTCTGGACGGCACGAGAAACGATCCTCATAATCCTTCGTAATTAGTTGGTGAAGTTTGGGGTAAAAAACTGCTCCAGAGCTCCAAATCAAATGGTAAAAATGAAATGATTAAAATGAATTACCAAACTTCTTTTTATATTTACTTTTACATGTAAATCAAGTGAATTTGGTTTTTACTCATTTTTATCCATGAACATGTATTTTAATCATCTTTGGTGGAGTTTTGAGCAGGATGAACGACTGGAAGCAGAATTTGATATACTAAATGGTGAATTAAGCATCTTTGAACACAAAGCAAACTTTTGTTTCTTTTTCGAGCTTTGATAAAATGAAAAGAAACCATAGAGTCCTCTTTAAACTCTTTTCAAACTCTCTAAATAAGAAAACATTGTCAAGCGCTTGTCCATTCCAGCTCTTTAAAGGATTGGAAATGACATCTCTCTCAAACTTGAGGGATTATTTTACGAAAAATAACTTATAGAGTTTTCTTTTCATCCCTTTTCAAACTCTCTAAACATGAAAATGACCGAGTTATCTTTGTTGTTAAAATCGTTAAAATATCAAATAGCGACAAACTTGTCCATCTAGACACGGCCAAGTTTCGCAATCGCTAGACTCGTTAAAACATCAAATAGCGATGGGTTTGCCTAAAGGGTGAATTATAGAACAAGCATATGTTATTCTCCTCAAGCTTGATAAAAATAAAGAGGTACTGGTCAACAATGACTAGGGAAAATGAGAAAAATTGAGAAAATTTTATGGTAGCGAGTTGCTCTTGAACATGACACTTCCACTTCATCTTTGTGACTAGTTGGGTTGGGTTATTCAGTTTGATGGTTATCACACCATTGATCTATCACACCATCCATCACTTTTGTTTTGGGTCAACGCTACCAATTCATCTCAGTGTTGCCGATATGTTCAAGAGAAGCCATCCAGTTAAAACTTCATCCGTTGCAATACTGTAAACATTCATTTTCATGAGCGCCATTCCTAAACCTTGTGTCGTTAGTCGATTCTCATCTCCAAAAAAAATCATTTGCCTTGTTTCGTGTCGTAGATGTGGGATACATCAAGGCCCTCCTATGACAAGTCGCTTCTTGTCGATATTAGCACATCATCTAAGAAGTTGACTTAGAAACACCCTTTCAGTGCTTTGAAGCTTGCATACATCAATGGTAGGTTTCTTGCTTCCGGCGACAGGTTGACATCAATGGCCTTCGACCGAAAGATTTTGTATGGTGTTCGAAATCAAATCATTTATTCACACCATGTGAAATGTACTGTAGTACCTTGAGGGTGATCATTATTATCGGTGATCCCTCTCGCATTTGTTAACAACTTACATCATTGGTTGGTAATCAGATGATGTCTCTCCATGTTCGACCTCAGAACATCTATTCACATGGTTAGACTTGTACATTGAGTGAAGATTGAACGACAATGAAGACCCCAGATCTAGTTTCATCCATCTGGGCTACGATATATTCAGGAGTACCAAATCAAATGGAAAAAGGCCTTACACAGATGGTCATCCTAATCATGGATCACGAATCTATATATGTAGAAACATAAGTCTATATTTTTAGATGACTATCTGATCTATGTACATTTAATGAAAGTTTGTAAGCTGAGCATGGGAATGCCTCCCTTAGCTAGTTCATGAGAAAAATCAAATTATCATGATGTGTTGTATTGTAATTGATGTAGGTTGCCTTCCATTTCGAAACTTCCTATCCTCATGATAAAGCATTTCACCTGACATAGGTATTTACGACCTCATGCTTTAGGGGGCAACTGTTATAGATTCATCTGGGCATATCAACCCTAGCTTATAGATCGATGTCATTAGAGTTCATCAACCCCTAATACAGTTGTTACATGCCCTAAAGAAGTTAGTCATCGGAATGCCTTACTCCCAAAGAAGTTCCATCACAGAAAACATCCAAAAAGTACCCCTAAGGAGATCAGCGCAGGAAGCCTTCTATTAGGCTGCAATGCATTGCAGGATCTACACGGAATGAGTGCTATGCATTGCACTTAGTCCCTCTTTAAGCTGCGATGAGCGACCTTGGGAAAATTTCCATGAGGGTTTGAAGATTCCTTATCCATTAGAAGCCTCTAGAAGTTTCTCAAGTGCCACCCACCCCTCTAAGTTCGCCCTTGGATGACAAAAGGAATTAGGAAACTTCAACCTCCTATCCCCCTCTTTCATGGAACCAATTTCTAAAAATAGAATGGCATTCATCATCATCATTGATGACACAACCTCCTTCACTCATCTATAAATAGATCACTCATCTAAGAGATCAGGGTTGGAAAATATTGAGTTGCAAGGAGATGCTGGTAGTATGAGATTAGGATTGAGTGCAAGTATCGTGATATTGTTGGAATATCTTGCTTTTTGTGAGGTGAAGAAGGATTGGATTGGAAGGACAATACTGAATCAAACTCGCATTGGTTGTAATATTTCCTCTTATCAATAAAGTTTCAAGATTTTTCCATTATTCTTTTGTTTATGTTAAATGCATTCATGTGTATATCATGCTTTCGATTCCGTGCTATTTATGAACAATAGATCATTATGCTTTGATGGGTTTTTGTTTCTGTAAGTTGCGCAGGTACTTATCAAGTGATTTAAGTATGGTAAGGAGTAGTGAAATTGGTCAAAGGAGATAAGGAATAAGCGGAAGTTACAAGTAGGTTCTTTGTCCCTTATCTTATCTGTTGCTTCTAGGAAAATTAAGATTACGTTTAATGTTATCTGCCACAAAGGACTTCCAGAAATCTAGATTTGGGAATAAACAAATTAATCCAAGTAACTCAAAAATTACTATGACCTTCCAAAGTTGTTCCAATGATGAAATGATGCTTATGATGTTTCAAAATAAATTACTTCAACCATTTAACCCAATCCTACAACATAAAAGTATTAATACTAAATGCAGAAATAGAAAAAAGACAAGAACAAGAGATGCATGTGAATAAGAAGTGAAAGGAAGAAAATAAAATGATACAAAAGGGATCTGAGGCTCTTGGGATGGCCAAGCCCAAGAAAAATCAGAGTCTTATGAAGGATACCAAGATCTAGAAGTTGAACATGTCACCAATCTTCATCATTTCCATCAATACAATTACAACCATGCAAGAAATGACATTGGAGCTACAAAAATACGAGTTCTGTCCATAAGAAGACTACGAAAAATTAACCCCTAGAGGTAAATTTGACTTGGTACTTATAAAAAATGATTAGGAATCATTCCCCATGAAAGGATAAATCTTTCCCCACCAAAATCCCTTGATTAGTGGATATGGTTCCCAATACTAGGAATCTTCATTAAATGATAGAGAACACATTCCTAGATTTTCTCTATCATTGGAGCTCCACAATCTTGCCATAAATCTAGAATATATTGTTGATTTATTATTTAATATTGGTCCTCCTGTAGTAGGGAGCAGGTCCCTAGATTATCTCCTCTTCCAAATCTCCATAATCTGCCCAATATTCTGACAATATTCCACAGAAATAAATAATATTAGGCACAAATATGCAATTATTCATAAACATTCTGAATGAATATATTAAAGCTAGAAATACATTATATAATGTAAAAAGAAAGGTTTAATGTTTTGAAGGATGGTCATATGGGTCTTAATTTATGTCTAATTTAGAGGCATGTCATTCCCCACTGCTGAAAGTGTTGCTCATCCTCTGAGCAACTTAGTGACCTCATTGTGCCTCATTCATGGCCCTGGTGTCCTCTCCCTTGTGCATTCCTTAGTCCTTTCTCTTAAGAATCTTGGTTGTAAGTTCTACAAGGACAAACAAAAAAATGTAGTTGTTCTTTTCATGATTGTTTAACAGTCTTTCAAGCAAGAAAACATAACTTTCCTCTTTGTAAGTGAACTATGTTGGCTTGTACATCCATTTCATTCATATCCTCTCCCTTGAAACCTTCATTCCATTTTCTCTCATATTTTCAAATCTATTTGTACATAGAAAAAATCACAATGTTTCTTGTGACCATTAGCTTGCCTTCTTCCCCTTATTCAAGATGGGTTCTTGAATATTTTCCAGTTTGGTAAGGTCTTCCACATCCTTTTCCAAATTTTTTCTACCTTTTTCACCATTTGGACACCTCTAAAACCTTCAAGATGCCTTTAGATGAGAATTAGGACATTCTATAGTAAATTTGTGTTCCATGTAGTAAACTACAAGAAACTACATGAAACCTGTAGTGGTTCCTATAGTACTACATGAAACCCTATAGTAGCTCCTATAGTACTACAGAAAACCTTGTTTAAATTTGTTTGAGTAGAAATGATAGTCTCAGCCTAAGGTAGGCCCTCAACTCGACTTCCATGCCTTTCTCCCATTTCTATAATATCTTTTAGGCCTTGGACAAAAGCTAGAAAGAGATTAGAGACTTCTTGGAAAGCCTATTTTCACCACTGCAGTTTGAGTTCTATTTTGATGGTCAATGCCTTCTTTCTTTTTGTTGCATTCTTCTTCTCTTTTGTGGCCTAAATGATTTCCTAGTGGCCTTGGAGTTCTATGTTTTGATTATGTCTCTCTTAGGCAATGACATTTTGGGTTTTAACACAATTTCTTCCTTTCTTCCTTCTTGTAGCGACATTTTGCCTTCCCGTAGCAGTCATTCCTCCTCTTTCAAGGTCTTTTAATTGTATGAGAGTGATGAGAAATGATGTAGAGGGTTTGGAGAATGATGTTAGGGCTCAGAGGGAGTAGTCTAGGTTTGTGAAAATGGAGAGGATGTGCTCAATGTGTTTTTTCAAGAATTTTTCAGGGTGAGACAGAGTGTAGGCTTTGTTCTTGAAAAATATTATTTTTTTCTTGTGGAATGGGATGGATGAATGATGGATATATAATGGATATGAAGTGGATGGAGGGCTTGGAGTGTTGTGGTGACTTGGCCTTTGCATAAATTTCTTCTTTTAACTGTTGTCCGCATTCCTCAAAATCATCACCCTTCCTAATTTGGCTTTTCCACATTTCATGTGTGAAGGACTGAGCTGCAATTAACTAGTTGAAGGTGGATGAGATTGCTGACCCATCCTTATCTTATAAAACCTCATCTCTCATGCATTGACAACAAATTTTTAACTATAATATTCTCAAAAGAAGAGGTCAAGAATATTGCATACTTGTACCTAATTGATGGTTCTTGGAGAGGCATGCATGCTACTGTCGAGTTGATGATCGGTCCATGGTCCTCTGGAGGTGATAATTTCCTTTGTTTTCTTCTGCTAAGAACTCCATAGCTTGGTGATTCTAAACCTTTGTCTTCTAGTTACCATGAGCAATTTATCTTAGTCAAATCCGTCCTTCTTAGAGTGTTAGGCTTCGCCATGGGTGATGTTCACCTTCCCTATACCTTATTCCACCATTAGGCACCTTTCCCACACTTTATTTCACCTTTTGTACCTTCCTATAGCTTTTAGCCTGTTTCCTGTAGTAAACTAGGACTCTTATAGTACTATAGGAAACCATGTAGCAACCTTGTTTTGTCCATATCTCCCGAATGGTATAATGGATTGACTTGAAATTTTCTTAGCATGTTTCCATTATCCTTATGCACCTTCCCATAAACAAAGTTTGGCCAATGAATGCACGTATCATGAGAAAATAAAAATGGTTGAAGTTTATGGAGGTTGATTTCTTGGAAATCGTGCACTAGAATTTTCTGAAATTGATTGGGCATGTTACCATCATCCATATGCATCTCCCCATGAAACAACGTTTTAAATGGATGCACGAATATCAAGAAAATAAAAAAATGGTTGTAGATGATGGAGGTCAATTTTTCGAAAACGGTACACTCGAATTTGCTGAAATTGCTTGACCATGTTACCATCATCCATATCCATCTCAATTGAAACATATTGGCAAATGGATGCATGGTTTTCAAGATATGACAAAAATAAATTTCTGCTCTATGTATTTCTGTTTTTAGTCGTAAAATAGAGCATTCCTATAGTATTTTAGTACAACAAGGAAACTAAATGGGAAAAGCTTGGGAATGATGGGTGGATGGTGGAAATAGATGAGAGTGATGGATTGGCATGGCCTTGGTCCTGTTGGAGCATTTTAGCAAAGGAGGAAAAAATCAAATTTTGACTTCCTTTGACTAGAATTTTGACTAATTTTTATTTTGGTGCCAACTTGTTTTTGTTGCTTGTAGATGTTAGAAAGCACTTGCATTCATAAGAGAGATAGATGGAGAAAATATTTTTTATTTTTTTCCTCTTTTTTTCTAGGCCTACTGGCCGCCTCAATGAGGTTTTCAACTAGTAGGTCTGCCTAGACATCGCAAAAGAGGTTTTCACCTAGGATTTTTTTTATTTTTTATTTTTTGTTTCCAGCCCATTGACCGCCTCATTGAGGTTTTCAATCAATGATCCAATCTTAGGAACCTAAAAGGAGGCTTTCACTTGAGATTTATTTATTTATTTTTATTTTTTATTTTTCTTCTACCCTACTCTAATTGAAAAACAAAATCACTTTCAAGTATAAGAATTCTTCCAATGGAACCATGTGCACATCAAGATGACAGACAAACTAATGTGTAGGCTTGAAATGTATGCTTTGACATGTACCTGAATTTGAGAGATCAAATACTTTCATTTTGATGATATCAAGCACAATTGAATAAGAGAGTGTTGTTGCAACTTAATGATTGTGTGGAACCATATTCCAATATAGTTGTGATGCCCCTGGTACACTTGCTTAGTTGGATCATCTTGGATGTCTTCTTCTTCCATGACCTTCAAATCTTCCTGTTTTTACTGATTTTTCTATTGAATAGATGGAGGATTTGATGGTAACCATGAGGGAACTTTCTTAATCTCTAATTTTGATGTCTACTCTTCATAAAATGCAACTCATGATCCTTTAGTATTCTCATTTGAATCTTCTTCTTCTGGATGTGGTCCTTCAATGATATCAAGATAATCTCTTTTAAATAATATTCTTCCTGAGTTGAGATGAATACCATTGAGATCAAGAGGATATATTTGGAAGTGTTGTACCTCAGCATTGTAAGTGGGTTGAGCTACTTCATTGTGTGGGTTTGGAAATGGTGGTACAGGTAGTTGAGTGGGAGTGGATATTTGATATGGATGTGGTTGGGGTTGTGGTGGAGGTGGATGGAATGGATAACATGGAGTTGGGTATGGAGGATATTGAGGAAAATATTAAGGATATTGTTGATTTCTCCCATAAGTTTCTTGCCAACCTTGTTGCCAAAATTAGTTTTGGGGTCGAGATGGCCAAGGTTGCCATGGAAAGGTTGTGTTCCAATCACTTTGAGATGGATGTGCATAAGCTTGAAATTGTGAATTAGGATTTTGCATCATATCAGATGGAATAGGCTGCCATGGTCCTCTTGGAGCTACATAACATAGTTGCATTGGAAATTGACTTACTCCATTGTCCTCTTGGTAAACTTCCTTCAACCTTGGTAATGAGGGGCAATATTTACTAGTATGTGATTCTGCATGGACAACACAAATATCATCATCTTCATTTTCCTCATCTTGCATTCTTAACATTTGTACTTGTTTTCTTAGATTGCTAAGAATTATTTTTTTTAAAGTCATCAAACCAATTTCCAAGTTTAGATTGAATTACTGATCTTAATGTTGATTTACTTACTCTTGCCCTTCCTCTTGATATGTGTTTGCATGTTTCAAAAAATTCTTCAAATGATAATTGGTATACATCACCTCTACTCATGAGATCAAGGAGATCAATCCACTCATCCCTAATTGTTCTAAGTAAGAGGGTTTTTATTGTTTTAGATCCTAAATGATGTAATTTTTCCCTTTTAACATTATACATGAACCTATCTATTAGATCTTAAAGGTTCTCATCTTCTTTTTGATTCATTCTAAAGATTTCTTCTTTAAGATCATGATCTTTATATTTTTCTATAGATATTTTTTTTCATATCATTCCATGATCTTATTAAATTAGTCCCTAAACTCATGAACCATTTAAGAGCTTTATCCTTCAATGTTGCCGGAAACAATCTCAATTTTTGAGTGTTTAATAAGTAACCATAAGATCTACAAATAATTTCAAATTAAAAGAGAAAGGTTTATGTATCCTTTGACCTTAGATCATAAAATTTTGGAAGAAAAGATGGAGGGATGTTCTTCATGTGTACACTACCATCAATATCTTGAATGAGAAATGCAAGAGGATATTCCTCATTGACATCATCTCCATCCATTTCTTCTACATTCTTTTCCATCTCTTCATCTTCTACTTGAAAAAGTGGATGGTGATGTGGCTCTTATTGCACTGCATGATCAAATGGTGGAGTGGGTTGTTATTGGAGAATGTTTTTGTTTTTATGATTGAATGAAAACAATAATGAAATGCACTTTTCTATTTTTGTAATAAAAATATTCCTAATGCATTTATTTGTTTGTTTTGCAAAAAGTAAAAAGAAATGAATCAACCAAGGAAGAAAAAAATGCATACTTTGACACCTCCTCGCTAATGACGGCAACACGTTATGAGCCTCAGTATTGCAACAAGAACGCTGCAACTCCCAAGGCTACCAACTTTAATTATCAACCTGGGATTCGTGCAAAATTAAGAGGTATCGGCACTATATGTGCATCAAACAATATTTCCTTCTTTTACTGTCATGATGTAATGGAGTGCATGTACTAAAGTCAAATTCTAAACTAATTGTAGAAAATGAAATGCTCGAAATGGAAATTTTAACCTATTGAAAGAAAGAAAATACAAGGAAAGAAACCTATTATAATTGCATAAAGTAAAGATTATGAACTAAATTTAAACCATTACATTTTAAAGATTTTAGATCCATTAACAGATTTCATTGGATGTGGCAATCAAGAAAATCATCATTATATTATCCAATCTATAAATATGTCCATTAGCTGAAATGTTTTGCATGGGTAAAGAGGCAAGTCCTAAGTGGTATTTAGTTTCCCCTAATAATTGATTTAGATCCTAGGGGTCTTGATTCAACCCTAAGGGACAATAGGCAAGTTTCTTGAGTGAAGCTGGGTAAGTATATGCATGTTGGAAGGCTACTATAGGAAACAACATATTTGCTATAAGGAGTTATAATTCATCGAATGACCAACCAAATCAAATACAAAGTCAATGGGACAAATTTTTTTATTGACTAGGATGTCTTAGGTCTCCATTCCAAGTGGAATCACTCAAAAAGACCTCTGTTAACCCATGTTAAAAAATGGCAGAAAATTACTAGTCTAAAATTTAGAAATTTGAGAACTAGTGAGCTAGTAAATGGGGTAATTTTTGTTATTATTTAGAATGTCTTTTTGATATAATTCAAGTGGAATCAAATCGATTGAATCTCGCTATAATGCTCTAAAAAATAATAGAAATTTACTGTTATTTTCCACAAAGGACTTCTAGAAATCTATATTTGGGAATAAAAAAACTAATCCAAGTAACTCAATGATTACTATGACCTTCCAAAGTTGTTTCAATGATGAAATGATGCTTGTTATCCTTCAAAATAACTTACTTCAACCATTTAACCCAATACTACAACAAGAAATTATTAATATTAAATGCAGAAATAGAAAAAAGGCAAGAATAAGAGATGCATGTGAATAAGAAATGAAAGGAAGAAAAAAAATTGATACAAAAGGGTTATGAGGCTCATGGGATGGCCAAGCCCAAGGAAACTCAGAGTCCTATGAAGGAGTCGAAAATCTAGAAGTTGAACATGTTACCAATCTTCATCATTTCCATCAATACAATTACATCCATGTAAGAAATGACAATGGAGCTACAAAAATATGAGCTCTCTCCACAAGAAGACTAAGGAAAATCAACCCCTAGAGGAAAATTCGACTTGTTACTTAAACAAAATGATTAGGAATCATTTCCCATGAAAGGAGGAAGCTTTCCCCACCAAAATCCCTTGATTAGTGGATATGGTTCATAATACTAGGAATCTGCATTAAATGGCAGGGAACACATTCCTAGATTTTCACAATCATTGGAGCTCCACAATTTGTGCCATAATTCCAAAATATCTTGTTGATTCATTATTTAATATTGATCCTCTTGTAGTAGGGAGTGGGTCCCTAGATTGTCTCCTCCTCCAAATCTCCATAATCTACCAAATATTATCACAATTTTCCACAAAAATAAATAATATTAGGCAAAAATATGCAATTATCCATAAACCTTCCTAATAAACATATTAAAGTTAAAAACACATTATATAATGCAAAAAGAGAGGTTTAATATGTTGAAGACCCATCACATATTCCACACCATGATGGGGCCATGTTGTAGAGAGTTGAGTCTCTTGATTTCTAAAGGTTGATGATCTTAGGAAAAACCTAGAACCACATTTTTATTAGGAAATACTCAAGCACATAGAGAATGAGTGATCTTGTAATCTAGTATAACTCGTCGACAAGGGCTATTAGACATAAAGGGGGTACAAGGCACTTGTCAGTGGGATGATGTGGGCTGGTAAATTCATCGGAAAGTTCAATATCAAAAATACAAGATTTGACTTAGGCCAAGGGTCGCATGTCTAGGAGTGGCCTAGAAAATTCCCCTTGGCTCAATTCAAGATTTATTTTTCCAATCTATTCTAGTTCCTCCTCAAGAATAATAGAGGCATAAAAAGTAATAGTTTCTCTAGGATTAAAAATTTGATCCATGACTTCCAAGATGACTTGCTAAGATGAATACTTGTCATTGAGGGAGTCATGTGGAATGCACAAAGTGACATCCTGTGTGAGAAACGAATCTTGGTTAGGTTCGATATTAGGATGTGGTTTCTAACCAACATCAAGAGGCACTAAGGGAACTAATGGAGATGAAATATCTTTTGCTAAAGGTAGCATATGATAACCATATCAATCAACCTACAAAGGAAAAGGAAACACCCAAGGGTCAGGAGATTGATGGGATCCTCTAGCGATGGAAGAGATCATATGCATAGGAGCGATAGAGGTAGATGGTTATTAGGTGGGGGCATAGGGAAAAAAGCTATAAGTGATGGGATTTTAAGAAGTACTACATTGATACTCTCATACACTAGAGGGTTAACTCAAAAAATTACATAATAGTGCCTATAACGGTAAATACTACACAATAGTCAAGTTGATCGATCGTGAAAAATATTTGCTTGATGAGGAAAGAGAAGCACATGAAACATTGACAACATGAAAATATTCATGGCATAAAACCATCTAAGACCAAGTAGAAAGTTATAATTCTATGGGACTTTGAAAAATTCAACATCTACAGTAATGGTTTTTCTGCCTAGCTTGATGGAAAATGAAGGACTAATGCCTTAAGGAATAATGGTATGTCCATCAAAGGCTTGAAGCATTGTACTTGACTTGACAATTGTTTGAGAACCACACGATTTCCAGCATGAAACGACTATAACATAGGAGGAATATCCTTCATCCACGAGCATTTGGTGTACATCTCGATTGAAGACACACATCATGATATGGAAGGAAACCTGATGGGATAGTCTAAAGTGAGGGGAATCTATGTCAAATGTAATCAAAGTTGACTCTAAGGGATAAAAACCTTTAATAATAGTCAACAAGGCTTTGCATTGCTTAAGATAACTTTATAAAACCTATAGATCAAACATGAAACTTAGTACTTGGGCTAAATCCTCAACGATATTATAGTGCTAGGAAACTCATGCATTAGGATTTTGTGTTGACATTTTGAGAGCACCCTTAGGTGGTGAAACACTGGCTCCAAAGGTTTATCTAGCATGAGAGGTTCATTGGGCATAGTGGAGGTGACCAGATCCTTAGAGGGAGAACTTGAATTTGGAATATCATAATATTTGGATCTCATGGACAAGTTAATATACTCACATCACACAATCATATGTGCATGGCCTCTAGGAAAATTATGTTGTCCTCCATTTCCCATTGGCGAAGGTGGAGGAGCTTGTGTAACCATTTATTGTTATGGCTGGCTAGGGAATGGATGGGTCAACATGGTTGACTACTATGTGGCTATTGGCAGTGTGAGGAAATGATCAATCTCATCCATATGTGTACTCATGAGTTAAGTGATCTCCTTGAAAAATATTATAAATGAATTTGACCTGACCATGTTTCTCACTGGTGCCCCTGCCCTGATTGGGTTGGTTTTGTTTGATATATTGAGTAGGTTTATAAGTATTTTTCTACTTTTTTCTTCTTCTTGTCTCTAGGTTTCTAAGGATTCTTAGGCTATGTGGAATGCACTATATCAACCTTGGAATTTATCTCAAAAGATGATGTTTGTTGAGAACTTGGTGTAGTTGTCGAGGCTTGTGAAGTGACTATTAATTTCCCCAAATGAGAAGCTAAGTGGAATTATAAGAGATGGAACCGACCACACTATTATAATGCAATCCTAGTTTAGGTTATGGTTGATGAGATAAATTTTAAGGAGCATTAGGGATGATATCATACAAAGTGTCTCATTAAGAATAAATCATATCAAGATGTTGGGCATGTAGAATGTCCTACTCCTTATTATTTGCCTCATCCATGGTGACATCCTTGGCTATAGGTGTAAGCAAGGATCAAGTGAACCAATTTTTAATCAATTTTTTAGGAATATTAGTACTAAGTAACCTCTTTCATCGCTTCCACTCATGTATATGATAAGAAATATGAGTAGAGGTGTCTTGTTTGAATGTTGATAGGAGGTTATTTACTAAGATCTTACCTCATAAGTAATTGGAAATGGTTTAAGAAGGTTCATGCCAAGGAAGCATATTCACTGTAGAATTCTCTATAAAGTTCAATGTACCATTGGCCACATATATAATCACCCACTTTAGACTTTGAAGAACAAAAAAGATGGTAAGTGGTAAGATGTATGGATGGCTTTTTTCCTAACTTCCCTTCAAATTTAAGAATATCATATTGTAATTTGGTGGGCATATGTGGCCACCTAGGATCATGGCATATGGGGTCATTGGTAAGTTTGTCCAAGTTTGGAAAATCAAATCATGTTAGAAACGGAAGCTGATGTTGGTTGAATGGATTAGTTAGTAGATATGGGACTACTAATGGACCTTGTGATCCCCAATAACAAATTTAATGGAGGAAGAGGGTTTAAAAAGAGGATATGTCGACCCATGGAATTGGATCCTTAGACCAATAGGTGTGGTGAAATTATTTTGGTCCCTTGGGGGAATGCCCTTAACGATAAAAGAACTCCCAAAAGCATGATTACTAATGGGATTATACCCGACATTGTACGGAGGAACTCCTGATGTAAAAGCATTGCCATAAGCATAAGAAGTTGTTGGCACAGTGGTACTAGTGGGGTTGAAGCCCCAAGGTAAGCCAATCCCTCCAAAGGAAATATATCTATAGAGAAGGTCATTCCTCCTAACATAGAACTACCGCATGTATGATATGTTTCTCCAAAAACATTATTTACCCCATACTAATCAGGGATAAACATAGACCCCCACCTCTACATGTTTCCCAAAGAAGATAAACCCATATTAAGCATCAAAACTGTCAAAATAACTGAGCTATATGGAAATCACTTGGATTCCATTGGTTGGATTAGGTTTTTCCCCATTCCAAACACAAAGGTGGATGAAGGTAGGGGTACATACAAACTTGGAAAACTTGTTGGGGTTGCCAAAGAAACTAGTGGAATGCCCAATGAAGAGGATATCAATGTTACGAGTGTCAAAGAAGTGGGCCCTATCACATTGATCAATGGTAACATGTACATAACAAATGACAATCCTGACATAGATGGAGATAAGGGACCCATTTCCCCAATAGTAGAGGAATTACTCTCACCAAACATTAAATGAGAGAAAAAGGAGAAAGGTTCAGAAGTAAAGGCACTTAGTTGTACAAGTACAAGGTCAAAAAGGTTGGTTAAAGGTGGATTGATGTGTAGTTTTGGACTCTCGCCTATAACCTCAATGGTAACCAAGTCTTCCTTCCCAAAACCATGGTTATAAACCCCAACTTGGTTTGATCTAAGTCTTTTGATATCATAACTATCCTACATTTTCTAGATTGTGGACCCTCCTCCTTAGGAGAAAGGTTTATAAGTATTCAAGAACATCAGATAGTTTGGTTAGCCATGGTGACTATAATTTATTTTTTAATCAATTAATTTGAGGCTCCACCATGGCCAACTAGACTCATACTAAACAACATAGACTATAAAAATCCCTAAGAGATACAACAAGAAAATCATCGTAAAGGTCCCTCTTGAAATCCAAGAATCTTAAGCCAATAAAACCTATAATTACCTTGGAATAACAAAGGAATAGAGAAGCAATTACCCTGAAATCCCTATATCCACCTTAATCAGTGAAAGTGACCTTGATGGGGTTGAGCGTTGGGCCTCCAAGAGCACTGATATGATGATTCACGTCCACCTTAGGTACCATGGGGACTTCCCACCCATGGTCATCTAGGTAAGAGTCCTAGAATATATACCACTAAGGTTACCATTTCACAGTCAAATGGTTGAGGGGACATGTGTGATCAAAACCATACATGTAGGGAGGGTATCTAAGCCTAAAATCTCTAAGGATATTGCTCAAATTGAGTCGTATTCCTCTTAAGGAGATCACCCTATAACAAACACAATTCAAGGACACCAATAGCCTAAGAGTGGGGATGAATCTTAGATTCCTGATGTAACTACATTCTTAAATCCTTTGCAAGAGGAGATGTCCTGGTGATGTTGCTATGATAATGGATTTATCCTCTTAGTATTTTAAGTTTCAGTTTAATAGCCCTAAAGAATCTTCTCTCCAAACCCTACTCCAAGGCTCTACAACCCTAAGATATTGTTGGTTTTCTATAACCAAAAAGGCTATTTAATTTTTTAGTGCTTTATTTTCTGGTTTTTGTTAACTAAAATATTTGATGTTAAGATACATCTATGTTTTTCCAAAGAAAAATACATGAAATCTATTTAAATTTGAAGGGAAATAACACTACTCAGATATATACTACACTTACAATTACATAAGTATTGTACACTTTCTGTCCCTTTAAAAGTAATCCTCATTATTTCCCTTTTTCTCCTCCTTCTTTCTAACCTAATGTCACTATATTGAAGAAGGGTCCACAATGACTAATGATAATTCATAAGGTGAGAGATAAGGATTCGTAGAGGGAACTCATTCCTTATCAAAATTAGTGGAGTAGGTTTCATTAAGTCTCTTCATTGTTTCCGTAAGTGCAACATGTACAACTACTACCCTCAAGGATAAATGAATTATATTTATGTATTCTTCTATATCTTTTGAGGAAGAATAGGATTCCTCATTAGAAAATTATGAACAAATAATGTTCTCCTTCTCTAAATTAATGATCTGCTAATTTGTAGCAGTTTCTATATTATCACCCTTCAGATCAATTGCTCACATTCATGCCACATTTTTTTTATCTAGATTTGTGTAATCTATTTCCTTCAAAGCAAGCATGTGCTTGAGGATAAGAAACATGGAGATGTTTTTTTTTTTTATTGGAAGGCTTGACACCATAAAGTTCTATTCTCATAATTTAGAAATTGAACCTAGCTAAAATTGTCCTATTGTAAAAGCATTTTGTCTTGGAGACCCTAGCCTAATTTCAATCCCAACACCTATTCTAACACATGCGTACAAACCCAATTAAACCCTTTCTAGATTTGTTTTTATGTAACTACCCAAAGTATTATTGATATTGTAAGAAATTGAAAATGCCAAAAATGAAAGAGTAGATTTGGGAATCAAACACAAGCAAGTGTATTTGTTATAGACATAGTTGTAGAATAAAGAAAGGGAAACCATACGGTAACAAAAAGACCCCCTCAACCCCAATACTAAGGCCCCTCTTTCAACACTTTTAATAATCAACATGATTGTAAAACTAAAAAATAAATAAATACTTGGGCATAGATAAATCTCACAATCCTTTGTCTATGTCTAATAAATCTATAATCAGAAATTTGAAGTAGAAGGCCATAAACTAGTGACTTTGCATATTAACATAGAGGATTTGCAAAATAAAAGTAAAATCTTTGACATTTGGCTTGGGGACCTCGAACTTTGTCATTTCTTCAAAGTTCTACACAATATACACATTGGACAAATGAGCGTTTGGAAAAACAGAGTTGGAAGGTTTGTTTTTTATTGTATTCTTGAAGGAAATATACTATGAAATTGAACACATTCCATGTCCCAATTCTCCTCTACATAATCATAATACCAAAATGATGTTTGAGACTTTGTAGATGTTATAATTGAACATCAAATATTGGTCCTCAAGTTGTTTACCTGAAAAAATAAGGTGTTGCTAAAACACAAAAAAACATTATAAAATATCCAATTTTTTTCTTTATATCCACAAAATAATTTGTGGAATTCACACACAAGAATGAGGTGCTCTCAAACAAAGTATTAACCATAATTTGAAATGTGACCTTTGTACTAGGTGTTTAACAAACATATGGAAACTAGAAACTCTTCAAATACTCAAAATGTAATTATTTCATCAAATGCTTAACAAACAAACACTTCTTCAGATACTTGGAATGCAAGTATTTCATGAAACACTTAGTCTGCACCCTTTGGAACACAACTACATAGATAAACTATTACTCCATTTTGAACATAACAATCATCAATAAGACCTAAAGTATCTTTCATAATGATCTTGGAACATCACAGCGGTGTTCGCCAAGGAAAAACACCTATGCTAGCACGTATAAGTGTGTGGGAACTTGTGTGAAATCAAGCACTTTGTAGGCAAAGAAAATTGCATTTAAGCAAAAAAATCTTCCTCTAGCAATCCTCCACTACTCTATGAAGGTTTACCTTTGTGTCTAGTTCTTTAACTAGCAAACCATTTACAAGAGGGTTTGCATAAAGCATGTACAACATCTTATTTTGAAGATGTTCACATGCGTCACCATGGAATGGTTGAATTTGTATAATAAATCACCATTCTGGTTAATGAAAAACCGTTTTTGAAAGTTATTTATAATATAAACAATCTCTACATCTAGTTTTCAACCGTGGGTGGTTTTGCATGTATAATATAATCCCCTTGTTGTTTGCCACTCCTACGAATTTCGCAAAGAACTACGGTGTGACTAACGTTGGCTTAAGTGAAGAAGAAAGGTATTCATGTAGCCTATACCATGACTCCTTTTGCAATTGAACTCCGCCAAACAGTTACTATAAAAACTAAAATCCTAATTCGTATCATTTATGTAAAAATTAAACAAACAAGTATGACAATTTTAGGCCGGAAACTTCTTGAATAAATGTGAAACAACACTTTTTATTTTTGTAGTGGTAAGGAACCTTTTTAAAGAATAAAAGAGAAGTCTAATTATGATGTTACATAACTCAATTAAATATAATAATTAAATAAAACTAATTGAAAAAA
>APFE031451859.1:44888-56837 GCA_000404065.3 Pinus taeda | reverse complement strand
TTTTTGATACAGATAATATTCCATATGCATCTTCCACAACTGGTAGTTTTGGTCATTAAATTTCTCTACCTTAAACCTACCATCTTCCACCATTGCTCCCACTCAAACGAAGAACCCTTCTCTCCTGTGAGTTTATTAGCCAAATAGACCTTCGTCTCTAATACCAGTTGTTAGAAAATTATATATTACAGAGCAATGGAACACATAAAATATTGCAGGAACACAAACACAAAAAATGCATAAAATAAGAGAGACACAGATATACATATTTCACCCAATTTGAGCTACGTCCACAGAGAAACAGCCAGTCCTTCCTTTTATATTATCCAGCAAAATGAAGAGATACAACCTACATCAGATCCATTGTAATTTCCTCTTCTCTCTCACACAATCTCCTCTCCCTTTCTCGCTCAAAATACACATCTGTTTAGTCACAATACAATTCCCTCATATATAGTGAGGGGTTTCTTTCTAGGGCAAAAAACCTTAAATTAAACATAACTTCTACTATCATATTATCCTTCTAATGAATGGCCCATATTGACTACGAAATTACAATATTTTACAAGGAAATTTTACATCTATTTTTAGCTTCAAGGGCACTACCCCCGAACCCCGCCAGGGGGGGGGCTCATAAAAATCGTTGTCACCCCCTTGCACCCCCTTGGCGGTGAAAAAACGGGCGGCGTTGATGCCCCAGTACGAATTGGGGTCCAATGTTGTGATACCTTTTAATAAAGAAGATAATCATGCTCCACACCCAACAACAACCGATAGGAGGGTTTTGATGCATGGGTGGTCTCATGCGCGTACAGAAGCCATGGGTTTGAGTGCAAGCATGTGGTTCGTGGCAAGGATAGTAAGGATTCATAGTGTGAGATGAGTGAGGGTAGTCTCCAAATCGAGGGGGAAACAATAAGATGTTGTGGCAGCGTGTTGAGGCATGCACAGGAGGCCCCACGGGGGCATCATGCAGTAGATCAACCAATCACATGACATGGATGAGGTTAATGTTCCACAATATTTCAAAGACAAGCTCAAATTTTCATGTGAGTTGTGGAGCTATCACCACGCATGCAGTTAAGGGGGTTATATGTGTTAGATTCCAACTAGAGTCAGGAGGATTTCTAGAAGTGATAGAGATGTTATTTGTTTTAGGGATTATGGTACACATGCTCTTAGTATTAGCCTTCGAGGATGATGGATATAAAGTTTTATTTTGGGATGAACATGTGCTATATTTAGAGGGAGTGACTTTGGTTGTAATAATAGTGCTTGGCATTAGACAAGGGTAGTCATACAGGTTGTTGGGACAACCTATGGGTGTATACAAGGGGATCTTGGATACAAGATCAATGTTAATTACAGAGAGGGGACAAATAACAAGGAAACATGATTCTTTAAGTACTGCTAGGAGACTCAGTTGGTATGATATGACATTAATAGATGCTCAGGAGTGTGATAGAACTCCTCGAAGCGTGGCTAGTTGTGACAGGTTCTCAACTCAAGTTTCAGGTTAGATAGCACGACAAAATTTAGGTGGAGGAGGTTCTTCTAAAAGTACCTCCCTCGCAAAGAGGGAGTGTTGAAGTTTGTAGCTCTGTATGGTACTTCTGTATAAGCCTTGTGTCTAGGCATGTAGAAGTCATCTACATATCACCTTAGAACACTTACTCTAGGTTGAGAAAGTTGCTGATGTAAATTAGCTTAAGTTTAACTTAAGAAAAATCACATATTAATATGTTGGCTTATTGAGCTAAAATAAATCTTAGAAAAAAGTAAATTAGTTACTTTAGTGAATAAGTTTTAATCTTAGTCGTTGATCTCAAGTGAGGCGAGATTTAATCTCGACTGTCAATCACTTTGACATTAGGGTTAGGGTTAGAATTGGCATTTTGGCTCAATGTAAAATTATAAAATCAATGTTAAGGCGAGGAGAAGATACACGACAACAACACAAGTTTGAGAGAAACATCTCAGTGAGATTGCATTGAGTTTGAGAGAGTGCAGAGGGGTTGGAGATCCAAATATGCAAGAGAGAGCAGGTTTGTTGGATCATATTCAACATATTGTAATTTGTAATTTCTCAGTTGGGCCATTATTTTAGAATGGGAGCCCAAGTAAGTTCCAAGTTTTCATTAATGAGGAACTGATTTGTTGGGTAGAAATCTATTTGTAATTCGTGTGATTCAGATCGAAATTTGTTTCCGTTAATTTTTATGTGTTAAGAACTTAGCCATGTATTTGTTCAGTAATTAATAGCTAGATATTAAATATTGGGTATTGGATTCAAGTAAATTCTAACAATCATCATTATTACATATTGATTTATTGATACATAACATTACAAAAAGCATCAATATTACTCAAAGGCATATATTGATAACAATGTATTACTCATTTTAACCTTTAAAAAGAACAAAACTGCCCTTTTAATATTTCTTTTTATAATTTTTAGTTTTTTATACTATCTTTTTTATTATCTAGTTCTTCATATTTTCAAAATCCTCAAGTTATATATAGATATAAATATATTTTAAATCATATTATTTTTCATCCCATTTGTTATAGAATTATGTTATGACATATTGAGTAATCTTAAATTACCTCATTTCTAGTTGATAAAAATGTTGAACATGGGAAGGACAGGTGCAAAGTTCAAAGGTATGGTATAACCTTTAAGGTACTCCCTTCCACAATAATACCTTTTTTCCTCTTAATTCAAAAATTTTGATAAATCAATGATTTTGATCTCATGTTTTTGAAGCCATTTTTTATGTGATAACCTTTGCTAACGTTGGATAAATAGTCGCTTTTTGGATTTTAACTTAGAATGGTTTTTAGTCCCTGTCATCTAGTATGGGACTATAGTAATTGAATCGCCTAATAAGAATTAGCTAATGTCACAATTAACCTAAAGTTTTTAGTCTCGCTTTGTCCCGACCATAATCTTGTTGTGCATTTTCCATAGGGCAATCTATTTCACCGTCTTATTTGGCCTCTTCCGAAGATGGGGAGGCTATAACCATATAGTATGTTGATATGTTTCCTTCATATTTGGAAAGTAGTAAACTAATGCTAGCATTAATTTAAAGTATTAAATGTTATTATATGCCTTATGTCAAGAACACACTCTTTGCCATCTTTTAAAATTGTCTAGGGTATGCTAGAGGTGGTATGGGTGTGATAGGTGCAGATGCAATTGTGGTGCCTTCGACGTTGGTGGGGCATGATACATTGGGACTGTTGAAGTGGGGCGTGCTACTCTGGCAGTGCGGTAGTCAAAGAGGTACTTTAGCTCGTTATGGCTCCTCGTAAAGTACGGTTGGGCAAATAAATGTGTTTTTATACAAGAGTTATGACACATTATTTATTCATGCAGTCGACAAGCTTCATGGGGCGTGCTACGTTGGGGGTGGGAAAATATGGATACTAACAACAAAAGCAAGTATTTGTACTACCATTTACTTCTTCCAGTGCTAACCCATCAGCCTACCATTCCCACTCCTTACAACATGTTCAAAGCACATGAAACAGTTGATTGGTATTCCATGGGGCGGAGAACTACTCACAGAGGAAGGGATCGACATCAATTACACATTTTACTAATATATAATGCACAGGCTAAACAAAGGGTAGTGAGAGCACGGGTCGATTAGTTGAGTCCCTTCCCGTGAGGCACCAAGTGAGGCGAGTGCATGCAACAAAATCATTAACTGAAACCAGAACACCACTGTTATGTGTAGGCTTGCCGTCCTAGTCCACTATCAAATCCAACAAAGAACCAACTCAAAACCCCATTACAGGCCAAGCTAGAGATGCTACTACCTACTAGCCTTAGTAGCCAATGATCAAATTGCCTAAGCAGCATTAGTCGTTGATCCAGTCATTGATCTAGATCTAGTCATTCAAGCAGTTGATCCGTTCGATTATGATGATTTAGCAAGTGATTATGTTGTTTATTATTTTAATCAAGTTGATTCGTATGGGAAATATGCACTTATATATAATCACCCATGGGGCACTCCGAACTCACGTTTTGACTGACATAAAATCCAAATCCTTCATGTGTTTACCTCGATCGAATCCTTGAAGACTTGCACCACCATCTTGCCCAACATCTCTTCCTGTAAGTATACTTCGATGACTAGATAGTGTTCAGATTAGTGAAGCGCCATGTAGCAAGTCTGCGCCTGATGTTGGATACGTGTCACAGATACCAGATCGCACTGAAATTGAAGAAATGAATCTTCTGTGTCCCCTTGGAAATCTTGTTGGGTCACGTGGTGTGCAAGCAAGGGTTGATGGTGGACCCTGCAAATATTGCAGTGATAGTGAATCTGGAGCCCCCCTAGGAACGTGAAGCAGTTGCGCCAAATTTGGGACATACAGGATATTATAGGAAATTTATCAAAGCATATGCTCAGATCACTGCACCCATGGAGAAACTATTGAAGAAGGACACGACATTAGGTTGGGACGAAGAATGTCAGCACAACTTAGATGTATTGAAATAAAAGATGGTCACCGTGCCAATCTTTGTATTCCCTGATTGGAAAAAGGAGTTTCACGTACATGTGGATGCTTCTTACATTGTGTTGGGTGCAGTGCTAACACAGGCTAGTGAAGGGGAAATGGACCATCATATAGCCTTCGCGAGTAGGAAATTATCAAAGGCTGAGAAGAATTATTCAACAACTAAGCGCGAAGGATTGGCCACGGTGTACGCGCTTCAAAAGTTCAAGCATTATCTATTAGGAGGGCATTTCAAAATGTACACAGATCATTCTACCTTGAAATACATGGTCAATAAGCCTGCGTTGGGGGGGAAGATCTGCAGATGGTTGCTACTATTCCAGTAGCATGACTTTGAAATAACTGTGAAAAGATAAGGAGGTTAAATGCGGGACCTAACCATCTGTCGCGGATCGAAATAGGAGAGGAGCCTAATAATTTGGAGGAAGGGTTACCAGATGCACAGCTCTTTGCGGTGTGTGTAGCAGATAATCATTTTGCAGATATCATTCACTTCTTAACTACAGGGATGGCATTAGAAGGTTATACAAGTCAGCAAAAGAAGGAATTGGTAGTGCGCGCAGTCTAATTTTCAGTTATTGCGGGACATTTGTATAAGATGGGCACTAATGAAATATTGTGAAGATATGTGCCATATTTTGAGAGGGATAGTATTCTCACTGAAGCTCGTGGAGGGGTTGCAGGGGGTAATTATGCAGGAAAGGTGAATGCGCAGAAGATTTTGCACGCAGGTCTATGGTGCCCAACACTGCACAAGGATTCCAAGGCATATTGTAATGCATGTGATGCATGTTAGAGAATAGGTAGACCATTGCGAAGGGATGAGTTGCCATTGCATCCTCAAATATATTTGCAGCCATTTGAGAAATGGGTGATTGATTTTGTTGGACCAATTTAGCCCCTAGGAAAGAAGACAAGTGCACGCTAGATCATCACCGCGATAGAATATCTAACCAGGTGGGTGGAAGCACAACTGGTTAAGGATTGTATAGGGGCTACGACAACTAAGTTTTTGTTTGAATATGTCTTAACCCAATTTGGCTATTTGAAAGTGTTGATGAGTGATAGAGGTATGCACTTTCTGAACGAGACAATCAACGCATTGACTGAAGAGTTCTAGGTCTACCATCAGAAGAGTACACCATATTACCCTCAGGCCAATGGAACTGTTAAGGCTTTCAAAAAGATTTTGGAGAATGCACTGACGAAGACCTGCAACGCGTAGAGAAATGATTGGGATGTGCGTGTACCTATGACACTATGGCCTTATAGGTATACTTGCAAGAATCTGACAGGAGAAACGTCATTCAAATTGGTATATGGTGTCGAAGCTGTAATGTCGATGGAGTATATTGTGCCTAGTCTACGCATAGATGCTCTCACAGGTATGGCGGATCACGAGGCCTTGGAAGAGCGGCTCGTGCAGCTACTAGAGCTCGAAGAAGATCGATTTTTGGTAGGATTTCATCAGCAAGTACAGAAGGAGCACAAAAAAGCATGGCACGATCGCCACATCAAGCTTCGCATGTTCAAGGTAAAGGATCTTGTCCTATTATATGATAGTAAATTCACTAAGTTTCTGGGGAAATTCCAGATGCATTAGCTAGGACCATATAATTATCAAATAAATTATAGATGGAGGTGCAGTTCAGCTCGCGAAGCTGAATGGAGAACCTTTTCTGGGAAGAGTGAAAGGGATTCGATTGAAGCTATATACAGGGGATCCTACGCAATGACTATATGGTGGCAAGAGAGTCTTAGTGCTCTAGGGAGTTGCAAGGGAGCGCAGGACTATAAACTACACTGCCCAGTTTGAAGGACAATGCAACAATTTGATTGCACGGACAATGACAAAGATGCATCCAAGGAGCTATGCAGGAAGTTGTGCCATGGTGGGAGATGTCGCGCAACACAGTAGAAAAGTGACCGTTGGAGTCACTTTTCATGACTTGACAACCAGAAGACAGCTAAGAGGAGCGGGCTGGTGGCATTTAAGGCAAAAATGTTTGAAGATCTGCGACCAAAACAACATTAATAGTCAGAAATTGGGGGGGATGGTCAGATTTGAATTCAAAAACCACTATAAATTACACGTGTCAATCCAACAAAGAACACTTTTTTCTCTCAGAATTGCTAGTGAAATTTGTTGTCTATCGCCTATGAACCGATTGTATTGGGAGGATTTAGTCGTGATCCCTGTGTTTACTAAATTGTCTGAGCTAAATCAGAAGTTCATTATAGAGAAAATGCTTGGACCAAGCCCTGTAGAAACCGTGAGTACTAGTGGTGATGCTGCCTCTAAGGGAGATGCCCCGGAAGTTGTGAGTATGGATGCTCTAGCTCCTATGCCTATGACATCGAGGTCACCTAGGCCAAAGCCTACCCTGCTAGGGAAACCCAAAAATCAAATAAGGACAAGCAGAAAAAGCCAGTACCAGTGCGCGAATCACCAAGAAAGCACTCCGCAGCACAAGAAAAACAAAAGAAAGACAAGCAGTCGAAGAAAATCATGGACCTGGAGGTGGAAGAAGGCCAGGGAATGGAATACATTGACGCTGAAGGAATGGAACCTATAAGGAAGCTACCTAAATAAATCCCTCCGCGGAAGGGAAAGGCGGAGA
Organism: Pinus taeda; assembly: GCA_000404065.3. Taxonomy (NCBI): domain Eukaryota; kingdom Viridiplantae; phylum Streptophyta; class Pinopsida; order Pinales; family Pinaceae; genus Pinus; species Pinus taeda. Next base: position 49,680 of record APFE031451859.1, on the reverse strand, counting down.
TCACAAAGGACCCAAATTTAGAGAAGTTTTCCATTTCCACACCTCTACTACCTAAGAAAATTCCCTTTGAAGGTCTGCGCTCATGCAGATCACACTGTTAAAAATGGACGATTGGGACCTCACGGATCACACTAGGTTTCCACACCTAGCAACAGATAAGTACATGAGGCGCGTCTATTATCTGAATTCGGGTGTTACCACATTAGAAATGGAGGAATGGGTCTGCGGTGTTGAGAACTCGGGGTTACTCAATCTGTTGTGGGTGCCCCACTATCACCGCACCCCCATTAACACAATCTGTATGTGCCAACTGCTCACATTGGTGCACGATGGGTGTCTATGGCTGGGAGGGCCTCTACCCATTACAGACATGTTAATTCATAGAATTATGCATCTGTTGTATGAAGGTCTAAACCTGGCTAAGGAGTTTGGTGGAAAGACGGGGGAGAAGGACCTTGTAGAAAGAATGAAGAAATATTATGAACTCATAAAGAAGTTGCGTGGGTATTAAATTCTATCTATATCAGACCCCGCAGTTCAATTGGCCACTCAGATATTAGCAAGGAAGGTGATGAGGAAATGTCACGCGGATGAAGTTCTGGCGCTTGTAGTTTCCCTGGCTGCCCAATCCGCGAAGGGTGTACAATTCAATTGGTCCATATACCTTTGTTAGGAGTTCCTCGCGAACTACCGAGAGGCCCAGGATGAAACCAAGTCGTTTCACTACGCTTGGTTATTGTTGTCTATTGTGTTTGTCGCATGGGAATTGGCAGAGGATAACTAGTTTTCTCCACTTGAGGAAGTATTGTCGGAGGGAGCGCAATTCGCTTCCTTATGGGCTACAAAGGACCCCGTGTGGATCATAGAGACAAAAATATTTTGGGTCCTTATGGAATTGAGTCTCCGCGTGGCCATTAGCCAGTGTCCGAGGTTGTCCCCAACCTTGTTCACGTAGCTGTCACCCCACGCGACATTCAAGGTCGACTTTCACAGAGTGTACATTCAAGCGCGGAACAAACCCCAGCAGAAATGGCATGACTTTCCATATTTGGTGATGGAAACAGATGTGCAGGAGGTGATAGCAAAATGACCTGCAGAGTGGCGTGGCCCCTCAGACTTAGATGATGGAACAAGCATGGGCATGGAAGTACGCGCAGAAGAGAAAGGAGGTATCTAAGCAAGTTGCACGTACACTCGCAGAGCAGAAAAATAAGGAAGCTACAGAGAAGGCTCGAGTGGAGCAAGTGCATGCTGCTAAGGAGCAGGCAGAACAGGAACATCGCAAGTCACCTTCGCCAAAGACAGAGGAGGAGGAACTTTCAGAGGAAGGTGGTAGAGCAAATGAGGCGCAGAGCACCCCATTCATTATGAAGAAGCGTAGCAAGGAGTAGCAGGAAGGTCCATGGAAAAAGCAGAAATCGAACAAGTCTCATACAGATCCCATGGTCTTAACAAAATGCGATCTCAATGAGATCGGGGATAAAATCAGGGATACCACAACTGAGGTGTTGCAGTAGTTTGAGTCGTAGTACATGCAGACATTGTGGAGCGTCCAAAAGGATCTATGCAAGCTATAGATCTAAGAAAACATGATACATGTGGACACCAAACAGGTGAGCACGGAGCAAGTGAGTCTGGCACCAGGGACAAGCCAAGTAGCCTAGTTGGTAAGGACCCTTGACCTCAGAACTATCGCATTGATAGATGGGTCCCTTTGCGGTGAAACTACTGATGATTGTATTATACTCAGTACGATTAAGAACATTGCACTAAATATAGCGGCGCTCTCTAATGAGACCCTCCATTCACTGCATGCGAGAGTGACAGGTGAATTGAGAGCTCGAGAGCAGCGCGCGCTCAACCTTATCAACAAGTATAGAGAAAATAATGAGCAGATGTTCAGTGTGAGAACACAATATTTGAAGGAAAAGGAGATGTTACGGGCACAAAGTTCACGACTAGAGATAATGGTCGCAGAGGCATGCAAGACAGTGCCTGAGCTTCACATCCCGGACGATGCACAGCCAGAAGCAAAGATAAGAAAACTAGCTACTAGGGTGCACGAAGCTAGAGCTGAGGTTGGCCGAGTTCAGTTTTAACTCAATATGAAGATAACATAGCTGCAAATAAAGTTGCAGCCCACGACTCCGCCTAAGGTCCGAGAGCACCGTGGAGTTGCGCTCAAAGAAGGAATGGCCACTCTAGATGCCACGGTTGCTGACTACAAGACATTATTCAAGAAAGCAATGAAGTTGGTAACCAATTTGCAAGAGGATCCGAACCTACAGACATTGAACATAGAGGTCAAGGAGCTGCAGCGATAGTACGATGAAGTTGGGGCAACGACACGCTCCATAGCACCAGCGCGGCGCCTAGCCAAATTACAAGAGGGAAAGCAGCTCCTAGCATAGGTAGAGGAAGCACAGAAGAAGGCGGCCTTGCTAAAGGCCAGGTTTCATCCATGGTTGGAAGAGGCTTATCAAGTCACCACAACCATCCAGGAGAAGATTAAAGGCTTGTAGCAAACACAGCAGACAATGAGGTTGGCTGCAGAAGGACCAACTTCCGAAAAGTTAGTTGAGGAAGTCAATCAAGCAGCAACTCAGAGCGCTATCGAAGTCGCAGTAATCCAAGTGGATTTGGGGGATCTTCGCAGCAAGATCGCAGCGCCAACCGAGTGACTCAAGGGCGAGTCACGATCTTTGTGTTGGGGACCAATTGGGATGGGGTCCCCTGGGTCAGTTTTGGGGTTAAGATAACCTAAGTTTTGACACATTTTTGTAACTAATGTAAAGTCTCTGTGATTTGTGGATGAGGAGCGAGTAGATGATTAGGAGTCAAATGGGTTTTAGCCCCTTGTTTATGTAAAATTTGAGTCAGTTTTTAGATCCACAAAAGGCTATAAATAGGTGTGTCGTCGAGAGTCTAAGGCATATATGGGATGTAATGGGTCAATAGAAGAAAACTGATAGTGAGAAGGATTGGATCAGATTGGAGAAGAAAGGCTCTGTAGCTAAGTGTGCAGAGGCCTAGTTAGATTCTACAGCTGAGTGCGCAGACCCCTGCATCTGAGTGCGCAGGGTAGTTTTGAGTCTATAATCCTAAACCGAAGATTAATAAAGACTGTTTCTGAAGAATTCTTGCATATTACTGTTTACTTATGTTTATGATATATGTTGTTGATGAATAAATTGTTTATATAATATTGGTTTAATGTCGCGCGATTCTCTTTAATAAGTCTTAATAAATGTACGCAATGCATTTTAAGTACTTTCACGAAGACTCTGATGAATTTTGTTATTTTTACTAATCACTTAAGTAGATCTGCATGAACACTAGTTTAGGATTATTCTCTTATGCGCGTAAGTGGATAGATCGACTGTTAAGGGTCCGCAAACACCAATCATAGACCTTTGCGGAGGTTTAAAGGTTGTTTTAACAGAGTTGCAGTATCGAGGCCTAGGGGCTTATATATCTGCGTGGAGGAAGATCTAGGACGTTAAAAGACATCACACTGATCTCTGGATGTGGAAACTTGGTTTTAGCACCCCCCATACTGCTTTGGGTGAGACTGCAGCTTGCGCTAAGCGGGTTGTTGCCGAAAGAACTAGTAGTGTATGGTTTTGTTGGTTGGCGCAACTAACTCTGAACCTGGGTCAGGACCCCCTAAGCCATCACTATATAAAGAGGAGGATAAACCATAGAATAAAAGAGCCAATTTTGTAGGTTATGGCTCCTCGTCAAGCAAGGTTGGGCTAGGTCCTCATCATGTTAGTGTTGGGCTTGTTCCTCATAAGTTTGGTGAAGTGCTTGAAGTTTGACTATCTTTTGTTGCTCTCAATTTCAAATTGGGTCATTGAATGCCCAGGCAATGACTTGTTGCCTCGTAGCCCCTTCTTTATATAAAATTTAAAAATATTTTATTAATGTATATTATGGATTATTTTAAACTTTTATTTTTAATATTTATAATATTTTTGTCCACAGGGTCTTGGATAGATGGTGATCAGGTGCTTTGTTAAGGCACTCCTTAATGTGAAGTCACTAGTTCAATTCCCCACCCTGATTGGGATGATATATTGGACATGATGAAGATGTAGTCCTGTCAAGCTTACTATATATATATATATAAGTGTTGAACAGGTAAATCCCCTCTGCGGACAGAGGCGATCCCACTAGCCTAACTGAGGTCTAGCAACAATCAAACAATGCTAACATGCAGGTTCCTAATTGCATAATAAAGGTCAAGATGAGAGCCTACCTCGAATCCAACGCTCATATTTGTATAAGGGTCGTCACTTCCGTTCTTTCGCTTCAGCTGGTCACAATCCTCACGATCTCCGTGAACAGACACCTGCACATGCAAAGAACAAGACAAATAAAAGCATAAAATCCGGGAAACGCAACTATGTATCAGTCAGAAAGGATACAACTCAACCATCATAATAAAGACACATGAGTGGAACCATAATCATAGTCATCTATTAATGAGTAATAAGCAGAGAAAGATACAACCAAGGTTCTGACGTTGAACCTATTCCCTAGCTGGGCGAGCAGCTATGTATGCCTTGCAATAGACCTTCTCTCTCTCAAGATTCCGGCAGCATAACCTCCCTATGCTTCAAAACTCTTACTATCACTCTCGCATTACTCCAGCACTCACAAAAAACTCCTTGTCTAATGCATGAGGTTAGACTTTTATAGATGGAGAAGGGAGGAAGATTCAATGTACCAGGACGCCCATTGTGGATTGGCATTATCTCCGAAAAGCTACTGAGGATAGGTGTCAAGG
>APFE031451859.1:0-15921 GCA_000404065.3 Pinus taeda | reverse complement strand
ATCAAAGGGTTTCCCCACACATTGTGGGGTTTGTCCCTAGCTAGCCGCCACATCTTGTGTCTCTTGTCTTGGCTTGTTTTCTGTCGATCGTTTAAATGTTCTATCTGCACTTTACTTTATGTACATGTGATTGCTAATCTGTGGAATATAATAAGAAAAAGAAGTAAATTTTTATAAGCATAGAACATACCATAACTTAACACGCACAGTTACTCTCTTCTATTTTGCAGTGAAGACAAATCCATTTATCAGCCAAAAACATGACAATTGCCTTAACATTGTTTTAAGAAAGAAATACACAATGAAATGAAGTTACAAAAGGGAAAACTTACTGCACATCAACCATGTTTGGAATCAACAGAAGGATTTCCTTTAATCTTAAAGGTCCAATAACCAGTCGGTACATCCAGTAATGAAATTAGTGAAGCCCTCCCATGAATAGGGAAAATTGAGCCCAAATCAGCCTCACAAAGATCATCCCTTGCGGGTCCGAGAATCTCTACAACCCCACAGAACCAGCACCTGGTCATATGCGGAGCACTACAAAAGGGGCCATAACAAAACGGAGCTAAGGGGGAAACCGAAATGTGCCCTTTCGCCTATTCCAGAGGTAAAACGCATGTACCCTTTCGCCTGTTTGAAGAGGTAAATATCTGTGCCCCTTGAGACTTCCATCATTAAACTGAGAACTCACCCCTAGGCTAGATCAGGGCGTAGATCGTGCTCAGAAGGTTTTTATGGCGAAAATGACAGATTCGGTCCCCGAGGCGACTGTAGCAATGAATCAAGAGAGGGAGCATTCAAAACCAAGTATGGGCAACCCCCAGAAATGGCTCTTCGTAACCCGTTCTCAAGATCGGCATCGAAGGTCTTAAAGACGAAATAACAAGAGTTAGTTGAGAAGTGCAAGAGAATATGTCATAAACTAAATGCAACCATGAAACATAAGTGATTACAGGGATGGGGTGTTGGGATTCCACATAATGTCTCACCTGTTCCGCAATTCTGTGATGTGCTTTCCTCTAGGAGGCCATTACTACTGTTTTTAATGTTTTTGGATACTGAACTTCCCCTGGATGAGAGAGCAAGCTGAATTGACAACTGAAAACTCGGCCCAAGATTTTATGTATTGAACCATGATTAAACGCACCCCCTCTTCTTATAAATAGGGGGTCGCAACACTAAAAAGAGGTTCTGAAATCTGAAAGAAAGTCATATATTTTTGTGAAAATTGTATCACTTAGTCACATAGATCTTGCAGAATATTACAGGAGTAGTGGTTATTCCTCCTTTGGTGTATTACAGTCTATTACTTTGTTTCATTCATCTTGTATGTTTTCCTTTTTGAATTCATGTGATAATAGATATTCTGATATTTCAGACTTGTCTACATATTCATCTGCATTAAATTGTTAATGCATATCCCTGTGTGAGGGGTTGAAATTATATTTGCAAAACTGTATTACGTGAAGCATACCATTCATTTCTACTTTGTCCATTACATTTTCCTGTCACTTAGATAGTTATAGTAAATCTTATGGTTTCAGACTCTATATTTTATATATAGAATTCTTGGTACTCTGAGCTCTATATCCTAAGTTGTCCCTTTTCTTTGTCTCTTCTCATTCATCTTATAAAGTTGGTTAAACTGTAAGTCTTTGAAGTGCTTGGCCTTCACTATTTTTGTTATATTTATGAGAACTATGTGTGTGTAGAAATGTTGAAACATACAGCTTGTATCTTTGGATGGAAGAACCAATTCTCTGATATATATGTATAGAACACGGGTGATGTCTCCTTCTGCTTGAGAATCATTTGAAGCACACCGATTTAGATGTACCCAGGCACTACTCTTGTAAGCAATCCAAGGTTGTCTCTGGGAGTGACAACAGGCATCTCAACAGAGTGTAATCAAGGTTACCATAAATTGTTTTTGTTTGGAGATCATTTTTTTGGATGGAAGGAAACAAGTTAATGACCCAAGACATATAGGAACCTCATAGAGGTGGAAGTATTCTTTTTTATGGACCACCAATAGGTTATTAGAGGTTGTTCTTTTATGGACCACCAACAGGTTATTAGAAATTTCTCTTTTATGGACTGCCATTAGGTTATTAAAGGTTGCCAAAATTCAGGCACCAAATTGGTGTATGAGACCCCCTTGTTTATGGGATAAGGGTCCCCCTCCACACAATGAAAAGTGGAAGTCTACAATTTAAACTAACCACCAAATTGGGGTATAAAACCCCCTTTTTTATGGGACAAGGATCCCCCTCCTTGCGATGATATGACAGCTAAACTCTATGAAGGTGTACATATTCTACCCTTCTAAATTTTAAACTATGACTTTTGACAAGAAAAAGCATGTTCTTAACCATTAAACCAACTCAAATTAAATCTATTATATGTGTTTTTGTTATTATTGTATTATATATATATTTAAACTTTAATAAAAGCAACACATTACTTTTATTAAATAATAATTTATTATATGAAAATATAATTTTGATTTTTACATTATTAAAATATTAAAACTTTATTTATTTCAAGCAATTTGGAATGCCATATTTACTTTTGAGATCCCATCATTATACATGAACAATCCATTAATATACCACAATTCCTTTTTAAATGGGATTATTATACAAAAACAATCCATTCATAATGAATGACCACTATACAAGCAAGGACGTCAAAATGATTACAATTTTAAAGAACAATTGTGAAGGAAATAATATATTAAATTAGCTTGCGAGAAATGACTTACTAGAATTAAGATTAAGAAGTTGTAATTACCTAATAGAAATTAGGAGTGGCTAAGCTTATGAAGATAAAATGACTTAATAGAAATAAATGTTACAGGGAAGCGTAGTCCTTATCACTTTAGTGGATGTTATATTTTTAGAAAAATTGCAAATTGATATATGAAGTAGAAAAGCTAATTGTGTACTAAGAGGTAAGGACTTGCATAAATTTTTGGTGGGTAGTAATTACTACTAAGATGGCATGTTTACACTTTTACTCCTACATGTTAAAGCATTGAAGAAAACATAAATAATTGTAGATAGTAACTCTTGGTCTAGGTATATTTATTTCCATCTTGTTCCTATTTATTTTTTATGCAAATAATTGATTAAATTATGATTGGCTGTAATTGATGGTTATTTACGTGAGTATGAGTTATTTTCAAGGATTTTAATTATGAAGCTTAACAATGAAAAATCATTGCACAAATATTTAAAAATCATGACATAAATATTGCAACTACATCCATAAATTATGGCAAAAAAATATCCACATGGCACAAAGTGTAGATTTTTACTTGTAGATTCAACAACTTATGTGATATGCTTAAACATAAGACAACAATCTACTATACTCATTAGCAGAAACAAAAATTGATCAATGAAAACACTAAGCAGAATAGGAAGAATTTCTATCGCACATAACACAATATTTTTCTGGGGAAAGCAACTGCTCAAAACCCCGACTATCTATATTGCATTAACCAGAAGATCTGAGAAAAAAATACAATGCTTGTTCAACCCAAACAATTCCTGCACAAGTACAATCTATCTCTTTGCTTCACAAACCAGCTCAAGCCAACACTTAGCCAAATTTGTTGCATGCCAAGCCCCTACTTCCTTGCACAATTCCTGAGAGAATTATCCCATATTTAATTTGGAAAATCTCTCTCCATAATTGCACAATCCATCCATAGGTCCTCAACTGATTACATGCACCATCTATACAACTCAGAAAATTATACAACTGATAGTACATTGTCCCTGAACTCTAATCTCAATTGGGTCTTCCATTGAGCTGACATGCATGAGTTATTTATGAATTAATCTTCAGTTAATTGGTGGAGCAGTGAAGTTGCACTGGTGCTTGTCCCTACTACTAGACCTCCTACTAGTTCCTCCAACTATTTGAACTAGTTTAACTGACTTTAACTCAGTTAGACTCAGTTAATTAATTACAACTCAAAAGAACTCAACCTGGACCCCTAAAATTTAGGAATCACTCTACATGACTCTAGATAGGCTTCCAACTTGAATTCATTGAGTCAACTAAGTCAAATTAAGTTAGTTAGCTATTACAAGTTGCTATGAGAATAGAATTTTGATTTAATTCCTAATTTAATTCAAGGACAAATTAAATTAGGATTTCTTGTTGCTATTTTTAACACTCCCTCTCAACAAGAAAATGATTATCTTCTACCACATCCTGCCTCTGTGAAACTCAAATTTGCATCTTGGTAAGGCCTTTGTCAAAATATTTGCATCATGTTCCTCTATGGTAATGTACTCCAACAACATAATTCTCCTTGCACACAATCTCGAAGATGATGATACCAGATATCAATATGCTTGGACCGATAATGAAAAATTGGATTCTCAAAGAGTTTGATATAACTCTGATTGTCACAGTAAATCATTGTTGGGTCCATTTGCTGACCAAACAAACCAACCAAAATCTTCCTCATCCAGATAGTCTCACAAGTTGCTTGACTAGCAGCAATGTACTCTGCTTCTGCTAAACTAAGTACAACTATTCTTTGTTTTGTGTTGAACGAAGAAGCAACTACTAACCCAATACTCAATATCCCACCTAGTGTGCTCTTCCTATCAGATGGACTCCCTACCCAATCTGCATTAGCGAGGCCTTGAAGCTTCACTCCCTTTGTCCATATGTACCAAAGACCATACTAAGTAGTGCCTTTGAGGTATCTCAACACATGTTTGGTTGCCTTCTAATACAGCTTGGTCAATTTAACCATTGCTTGACTAAGTTGGTTAACTGAATAACACATGTCTGGTCATGTTTTCACCGAATACATGAGTGAACCCACAAGCTGCCTATAAATAGTAGCCTCCACTGCTTCACCGGAACTAGCATCCTCTTTCCTCCAATAACCAACTAAAGAGTCTCCATGGGTTTACTGTTGTCCATGTGGAACTTCTTGAGCATCTCGTTGGCATACTTGCCCTGAGAGACAAACAGTTCCTCGTCACCTTGCCATACTTCCATCCCCAGAAAGTAGTGCATGAGCCCCAAGTCCATCATTTCAAACTCTCTTGCAAGATCCTCTTTGCAAGACTTGATCAACTTATCATCACTTGTCAGAATCAAATCGTCAACATATAAAACAATAATCAATAATTTACCTTCAATGACAATATGGTAAAGGTTTGAATTTGCTTCACTTTTGGTGAAGCCCAACCTGGTGAAATAGCTATCGATCTTGGTGTACCAAGCATGGGGTGTTTGTTTCAATCCATACAACACTTGCTTGAGTCGACACACATGCGACTCTCTATTGAAGGTCTCAAATCCTTTAGGCTATTCAATATACACCTCTTCCTCAATCATGTCGTTGAGGAATGTTGTATTTACATCCATCTGATGTATATTCCATCCCATCTACCATGACAGTGCTAGAATGGACTTGATTGATGAGTACCTTGCAATAGAAGAAAAAGTCTCATCTTAATCAATCCCCTCCACCTGAGAAAACCCTCTGGCCACAAACCTCACATTGTGTTTCTACACACTACGATTCATTGCTTGCTTTACCTTGTAAAGCCATATGGAACTCACCATTGACTTGTCTTCCGGCCTTGGGACCACATCCCAAACACTTTTCCTCAATCATTACATCAACCCAAATTAGTTGTTTCACTACTTCCTCAAAAGAGGATGCCTCAATCTATGTACATTCGCTCATTAGAGCCATGTAGCCAGTGTACCTCTCTAGTGACCTCCTCTCCATGCACTATGATGTGGGTGCTCCCACATTCTCTCTAGCATCATGCAATAACCTGTTAGCCTCTTTGGTGCACTTTCTCCCATCTTTGGAAGACTCTGCATGAGTGGGTGCCTCCCCTCACTGCTCCACATCATCCTGAGGTTCCTCCTTAGGAGCTAAAAGCTCCTCAACCACATGTAGTTGAAGCTCCCTCTCAAGGGAACATCTCATGGCCTTCTCTTCATCAAATTTACATCTCACATCTCTGCGAGCCACTACCACCCAGTTGGTTGGTAGGTACACCCGATAGTTGTGAGGTGTATCAGTGTACCCCACAAATATGCCCAACTTTGTCGTTGGCTCTAGATTTTTCCATGCATCTTTGGTAACATGGAAGTAGACTAATGAACCAAAGATCCTAAAGTGTGCCACATCTGGTTTCTTCCGTGAAAAATCCTCTTCCGGTGTACTCATCCCGAGAATTTGATGAGGGCTTCTATTCTGCAAATAAACAATTGTATTGCATGCTTCAACCCACAAGTGTAATGGTAGGCCCTAATCATAAAACATTACTCATGTCGCTCCCACAATATTCTTATTCTTCCTTTCAGCCACCCCATTCTGTTGTGGGTTATGAGGTGTTATCAACTCCCATCGAATGCCTTCTGATGAACAAAAGTTTTTGAAATCATTCAATACATACTCTTCACCGTTATCACTCCTGAGAGCTTTAAATTTCCTACTAGTATGTAACAACCTTGGTGAAAGTTCCATGTAATAAAAGTAAAAAACAATAACCATAGTTGATGGGACACTTATTCTGAGCTGAATGTTGGGCAAGACATCCTAGGGGGTGTTCATTTGGTTGTTTATGGCTAAGGAAATTGGCAAAGGCAATGGCTAAGGCTTTGGAAAGGAAAAATGGCATTTTTGGCACAATTATTTATCAAAATAATGGAAATTAGGAGAAAAAGGAGGTGAAAGGTCATGCATTGCATGTGAGGAGGAAAATGAAGAAAATAGAGGCTTCATTCATAAAAAGGCTTCTGAGGATCAGTTGGTGACCTTTTGTCAATTGAGTTTTGGATCTCTCTCATTAATCTCTCTCTCTCACATACTTTTGGACACTTAGAGTTTATTGGAGCACTTTGGCATTGGAGCAAGAAAGGCAAGAGGAAGCAAAGATCAAGCAGGGAAACGCAGGATCAAGTAGCTACAACAGGCTTCATTGCAGGTATCGACTTGCCTATGTATTTTCCTTGCTAGACTTGGAATGCATGGGATTGCATGAGGTTCTTTTCTACCATGGCATGGGTTTTTCCAAGTGTGATAGTATTTTCAGCCTAGCCTTTCCATTTCCTTATAGCTTTGATGAGATGGGTTGTCTCATTTGGTTTATGTGGGATGGCTAGATTGGATTTGAAGCTGAGCGGGGTGGATCTCCAAATTGACAAACACATGGTCTTAGTGGTCCCTGAACCGAACCGAGGATCACGAAGTCACTGGCCTAGTAACCTCTAAACCAGATTGTGGGTTGCGGTAAATCCAGATTGTGTGCCTAGGAATCTTTGCTGGTGAATGGAAAGATATACGGTAAAGCCAAGAGGTGGATTTTATCTTTTTTGGCCCTAGTGGTACCGAGATGGGATGCACGTAAATCTTCAATAGTATGTCTCGATGCAAGGCCTTGTGATCCCTGGATCGGACTATGGATGCACGGTAAAGCTTGAGAGACTAGTAGGCACTCAAATTCTTGACAATGTAGGCGGAGAACTCCGGTGGCATCCATGTTGATTGGTGTTTTTGATGTGTTCTAGAGTCCCAAATTCATGCTTGGAAAATGGCACGAGAATAATTGGCTGAAGAGAGACTTGGCTAAGCCAATCAATGGTCAGGTGGAACTTGGTAGTCCCATCTTCGGTTGGTTCATTGCATTCATTCATGAGAAATCCATTCCCTTGATTTTCATGTGTAAATGTATTGATTTATATGTGGATTTTTATGGCTGATATGTTTATGGTGTTATGTTCGTATTATGTTGGTTATATGTATATTTTATGACAATAACTATATATGGATCTCAGCATTTTTTGACTTGTATATGAATGGATAATGAGTCTATGACCTAATAGAGGATAATGCAGCAATTGACATGAGGGAACAATGGTTCATAACAATTCTCAGATAAGTATGAGATCCCTACACTTAATTCTGTTGTTTACACCTGTAGGTTACATATTGATGATGTGTTTGACGAAATGCCTGTCATGGCTAGTAGGGGTCTAGTTATGGTTTTGTTCAGTCTATTGATTTTGCATCATTGTTTCCCTATATTTTTACTGATTCTAAGCTATCACTCTATTCTAGGCAGTGGCTTGGGCTCTAGGCCTAAAAAAGTGGCTTAAATCCCAGGGTCACTGGCACAGAACTGGAAATTTTGGTCTCTCGTCACTGGCAAGCAAGCCTGTGAGAGCAACTTTACGCTGTTGGTCGCTCCCTTGCCCATAACATGAGAATGACTATGGCCTAAGAGATCCAAAACAATAGTGGGACTCAGGGACAGGCTATGTGAATACCTAACTTGTTGCTTAAGGGTTTTGTTGATGATGTTGGATGACTATGTGTGATGTTTTGTCAATTCGACTTCCTTAAGGTCACATAAGAGGTTGAATATGATCATAGCAGCTTCTCATCTCATGTTTACCCCGGTTAGCATGGTTACTTGGGTGGATGTGTGAGGAGGGTGTTACAGAGTGGTATCATAGCATGGTTCAACTCTCAGACTGGATGGACGGTGTGCATTGATCATGAATGCATGTCAGTGGCATGTGTGTCTCTTACACTTTGCATTCCATGTGCTTGTTGCATTGGCTTGATGATTGATTATGGTTGTAGTATGGTTGTTATGGAGAATTTGATATTGATCTTTTGGAATGTATTTGTCATGAGTATGTGGCTGGTTTCATATGGATTATATGTCGCTTACATGTTGATTTTATGATGCCTACTTACATCCTTGTATGTTAGGTTACATTCTTGAATATGTTGATTACATGTATCAATCTTGTAGGTTGATTATAATAATTGATCTCTTATGTTTGACTACATGTGTTTATGTGTATGTTTAGTTGATTAGGCATTGCTTATGCATGTTGTTGGTTGCATGTGGCAATGTGTACAATGGAGTAATGGTTTTTGTAATACATGAGGTCATAGCATGCATTGTTGATATGGCCTTGCATCGATGATCGGACCCTAGCTATAGTGATGTTTATGTGTTGATACATTTATTTGCGTATGTCTATATGTTGTTATGATTATGTTATACATGTATCACATTGATTTGGTGATCTTGCAGACAAGGTATCCTCCCCGAGCTATACTAAGGTACATCGATTTATTGTGATTTAGTTTTTTCTGACATATTATGCATTGCAAGAAGAAATGTCAAATGGCTAGCAAGATGGTTGACTACAAAGACTCTCCCTATGAATCCAAAGAGTAGTATGGTGTTGGAAACCCTTACAATTTGACAGTTACACTGAGGAGATTAAAGGAAGAGATAAGGAGTTGTAAGGAATATAATGACTAGATCATATAGGCACAAGAGAAGCAAGAAGAGATTAATGCTATACTTCTTCAGAGTTTGTCGGAATTGCAATGACAAGGGCTACTTTGGATAAGTCATGGACATGAGGATGGAACTAATGGGGCATATGGCATTGGGTCTCATGGTAGACAGAACTCAGATAGATCTGATATAGTGAGAGATGGCAGGTTGTTAGACACTCTGGATAGGAGGGGTGATGTGTACAAGTACTATTCTAGTTCTGATAGACATCATGATCATCATCACTATCATCCTTACCTGAGGAATGATAGAGGATACTTCCTGGATGAATTCAAGAAAGCAAAGCCACCTAATTTTGATGGAGATGTGAAGAAGCCGGAAGATGTAGAGGCTTGGATACTTGGGATGAAAAAATTATTTGATTTGCATGAGTACACAAATAACATGAAGGCCATAATAGCTATCTTCAACTTGAAAGGTAAAGCAAACATCTGGTGGGAAGATGTTAAGCGAGTCAAAGATAACATGCCTGATTACTTGAGTTGGTGGGAGTTCAAGAGACTTTTCAGGAAGAAGTACTTGTCAAAGAGGTACTATGACAATAAGGCTAAAGAATTCTATGAGCTAAAGATGGGATCAATGATAAATGAAGACTACATGACCAAGTTCCTAGAGCTATTGAGGTATGTAACGTATCTTATTGATGAGAAGGCTAAAGTTCAGAGATTTGTCAGTGGTTTTCCATTATCATTTAAAGATTGGATTGAGTATGATGAGCCTCGATCAATTGAGGAATTTATTGGGAAATTGAAGCGTTTCTATGAGCAGTCAAAGTGTAAGAATGAATCTCAGCATGGATGGAAGTGAAAAGACAAGGGTAGAGGTAAATGGTAGCCTAAGAGGACAAGGCATCAAAATATGGATGGGAAAGAAAATGTGGCACTGCAAAATAATTTTAATGCAGCTAAATAGGGACATGGATCACAACAACAACAACATAAAGGTGAGGGCGCTGGTCAGTTGGAGTGTTGGACATGTGGCGAGGAACACCTTAGGAGAGATTTTCCGCAACATCAGGGTGGAAGACCTAAGATATATAGTGCACAGGAGGCGCAAACTGTTGAGGATGTTGGTCAGAATATTCCACGTATCTATGCAGCAGTGGACAACAGGTAGGTAGACAACATCTATCATTGAGATGGACGGTAAGCTTTGTGATCAAGTTATTTCTATTTTGATTGACCATGGATCTAATTATAGTTATGTTAGTCCTAACTTGGTGGATAAATGTGGCCTGAGTAAGGAATTGCATGCAGATTCTTGGTTAGTTGGCTATAGGTATGAAGAAGCGAGTTCATCATTGGGTAAGAGCTTGCACATTTGACTTGAATGGTATGCCTCCTGCAACACATCTAAATGTATTACCATTGGGATAATACAATATGTTGTTGGGCATGGATTGTTTGTATCTTCATAGAACCAAGGTAGACTGCTATGACAAAGCTATTGAGTGTGTTGATGACAATGGGGAACCAAGAGTCTTGCAGGGTAAGAAGAAAGCCACATCAATTAGGATGGTAACAACTATGCAAGCAATGCGTAGCCGTAGGAAAGAGTGCAAGCTATTTGTAGTACACATTTCTAGTGATAAAGGTAAGGAGGTTGAGGATGCAGATGTATTGAGTAGGTACCTAGTATTGCAACAGTTTCAGGATGTATTTCCTAAGGACATTACAGAGTTTCCACCTCACAGGGAGGTAGACGTTTCTATTGACTTAGTGCCAGGGGCAGCTATAACATCAAAAGCACCTTACAAGATGAGCACACCTGAGTTGGTTGAGTTAAAGTTGCAGTTAAAGGAAATGTTGGATAAGGGATACATTATGCCAAGTGTATCACCTTGGGACGCAATAGTCTTGTTTGTGAGGAAGAAAGATGGTACTCTCAGATTATGCATTCATTATAGGCAGTTGAACAAAGTGACCATTAAGAACAGGTACTCGTTGCTGAGGATTGATGACTTGTTTGATGAGCTGAATGGAGTAGTAGTGTTCTCCAAGATTGATCTGAGATTTGGATACCATTAGGTACACATCAAAGAGGAGGACATTTACAAGACTACGTTTAGGACTAGGTATGGGCATTATGAGTTTGTTGTTGTTCCATTTTGCTTAACTAATGCTCCAGCTACATTCATGTGTTTGATGAATAGTGTGTTGCGACCATATTTGGATAAGTTTGTTATTGTGTTCATTGATGATATATTTGTATATTCTAAAAATGAGGAAGAACATGTTGAGCATTTAGCAGCAATGTTGAGGTTGTTGAGGGAGAATTAGTTGTATGCTAAGCTCAACAAGTGTAGTTTCTTTCAGAGTGACGTGCACTACTTGGGGCATGTTGTCTCCAAGGAGGGCATTGCAGTAGATCCTGAAAAGATAAGGGTCATCATGGAGTGGTAGCTCCTAAGAGTGTGGATGAGGTGAGATCTTTCATGGGTCTGGTAGGCTATTACAGGAGATTCATCAGGAACTTCTCGCATATTTCTTATCCTATCACATCATTGCAAAGGAAAGGTAAGAAGTTTGAGTGGACAGAGGAGTCTGAGGCTAGCTTTGAGCAACTTAAGCAGTTGTTGACACATGCACCAATGTTACAGATTGTAGATCGGGACAAAGAGTTTGTAGTATGCACAGATGCTTGCAAGAGAGGACTTGGTGGAGTCCTTATGAAAGATGGAAAAGTGGTATGCTATGCATCCTGGAAACTAAACGAGCACGAGAAAAAATACCCGACACATGATTTTGAGTTAGCAACGATCATACATGCATTGAAGATGTGGAGACATTATGTTCTTGGCAGGAGGTTTGAACTTATGAGTGATCATATTGAGTTGAGGTATTTGTTTGATCAACCGAATCTGAACACCAGGTAGGCTAGATGGTTGGCCACGATCAACGAGTTTGATTTTGAGATCAGGTACATTAAAGGTAAAGAGAATAGGGTGGCAGATGCTTTGAGCATACAGGTATAGGTATATCGCTTGGTATCTATGAGCTCCAACGGGACAGACTTACATGATAGGATCTTGCATGCGGGTCAGCAGGATGTCAGGTATATGGATATTGTGCACAAGTGACAACAAGATGATGGTACAAGAGTAGGTACATGCATAAGTACAGGTAGAAGTATAAGCACAGGTATAGGCGGCGGGCCCAGGTGCACAGGTTATGGATTATTGTCTTACAACGGACGGATTGATCAGGTTTTGAGACATGATATATGTACCGGATAACAGTGAGCTCAAGAAGGTGATCTTTAGGGAGTTTCATGCGAAACCTTATTCAGGTCACCTAGGTTATCAGAAGACACTGACATTAGTGAAGAAATTCTGCTATTGGCCGAATTTTAAGAGGGATGTAGCAAAGTTTGTGGCAAGGTGTTTCGACTGTCAACAAGTGAAAGTAGAGTGTAAACATGCAGGTGGTTTGCCACAGCTGATCGCGATTCCAGAGTGGAAATGGGAGGTTATTTCCATGGATTTCATCATAGGTTTGTCAGAGATAGTGAAACAACATGATTCCATTATGGTCATTGTGGACAGGTTAACAAAGGTTGCACACTTCATTCCGGTGAAGTCTACGTTCTCGCTAGTGATGTGGCACAAGTATTCTTCAGAGATGTGGTTAGACTACATGATGTTCCAAAGAAGATTGTGTCAGACATGGATGCGAAGTTAACTTCCAAGTTTTGGAAGGAATTAGTTGCAAGTTTGGGCACATAGTTGGCCTCTAGCACAACTTATCATCCGCAGAAACATGGGCAGGCATAGAGGGTCAACAAGATATTGGAGGACATGTTGAGGATGTATGTGATGCATCAGCTAAGGAAGTGGGAAGAGTATATCCCTTTAATAGAGTTCACATATAACAATGATTATCAAGAGTCAATGAGGATGAGTCCCTTTGAGGCTTTGTATGGGCAGAGTTGTAACACTCCCATCAATTGGAGTGATCCGATTAGCAAGGTATTGATTGGACTAGATATGTTGGCAGCCATGGAACAAGAAATGAAGGTGATCAAGAAGAATCTAAAGGCAGCACAGGATAAGCATAAGAGTTATGAAGATAGTAACAGGTTGTTCAAATAGTTCCAAGTTGGGGAACATGTGTACTTGCACATCAAACCAAAGAAGAGCTCCTTGTCGATTGGATCATGTGCCAAGCTGGCACCACGGTTTTGTGGACCCTTCAGTATCATTGAGAGAATTGGGTTAGTAACCTAGAAACTTGCACTGCCTCCAACAGTGAAAGTCCATGATGTTTTCCATGTATCATTGCTTAAGAAGTATGTTAAGGATGTTCATCATGTGATTAACTGGTCTGTATTGCAGGTGGAACTAGATGGAGAATTTCAGCCAGAGCCTTAGTGTATATTGCAGAAAAAAGTGCTCATGCTCTTGAACCAAGCAATCGAGCAAGTTAAAGTGCAGTGGAAGCACTTTGGGCCCAATGAAGCTACATGGGAGATGGCGGATCAGATGTAGGCTATGTATCCTTCCTTGTTTACTGGTTGAGGCAAAGTAGCTTCGATATGGTGGTTGGTATATGCTTTATGGTGGTTGGTATATGCTTTATGGTGGTTTGGTATATGTTGTATGGTGGTTTGATATGTGCTTTATGGTGGCTTGGTATATGCTTTATGGTGGTTGGTATATGCTTTATGGTGGTTTGGTATATGTTGTATGGTGGTTTGATATGTGCTTTATGGTGGCTTGGTATAAGATTTATGGTGGTTGATATATGCTTTATGATGGTTTGGTATATGCTATATGATTTTTTGATATATGCTTAGATATGGTGTTTAGTATATGTTTTAATATATGTTTTAATGTATGATTGGGTATATGGTTTTGATATATATTTTGATGATGTTGCTATATGTACATATGTGTATGGATGTAAATGCCACCATGAGCTATGTTATAAAGCTCCACTATGCAGTATGAGTGTTATCTAACTATGATTACTTTGTCATGTTACTATGCTATCATGTGGTTATGTTATCATGATGTTATGATGTCATGTGGGTTGGCACTCAGCAGGATGATCATTGTAAATACCGTAATGAGCTGTGTTATAAAGCTCCACTATGCGGTATGTTATCATGATGTTTTGTTTTGAGCATATATTTCATTGTAAATACTACATCGAGATGTGTAGTATGTCGTTTTTTAGCAGGTTGCTGAGGTATATGTGTGATTGAACACCGAGGACAGTGTCCCCCAAGGGGGAGGGTTCTGTAACAGCCCTTGTGAAAAATCCATGTAATAAAAGTTAAAAATAATAACCAGGGTTGATGGGACACTTAATCCAAGATGAATGTTGGGCAAGACATCCTAGGGGGTGTTCATTTGGTTGTTTATGGCTAAGGAAATTGGAAAAGGCAATGGCTAAGGCTTTGGAAAGGAAAAATGGCATTTTTTGCACAATTACTTATGAAAATAATGGAAATTATGAGGAAAAGGAGGTGAAAGGTCATAGGTTACATGTGAGGAGGAAAATGAAGAAAATAGAGGCCTCATTCATAAAAAGGATTATGAGAATCAGTTGGTGACCTTTTGTCAGTTGAGTTTTGGAGCTCTCTCATTAATATCTCTCTCTCTCATACTCTTGGACACTTGGGGTTTCTTGGATAACTTTGGCGTTGGATCAAGAAAGGCGAGAGGAAGCAAAGATCAAGCAAGGAAAGACAAGATCAAGCAGCTTCAATAGGCTTCATTGCAGGTATCGACTTGCATGTGTATTTTCCTTGCTAGACTTGGCATGCATGGGATTGCATGTGTTTCTTTTCTACCATGGCATGGGTTTTTCCAGGTGTAATAGTATTTTCAGCCTAGTGTTGGCCGGATAAATCGATCTTGCGGACAAGGCCGATCTCCCTAGTATCAACAGATATCTAGCAACAAGCAGGACAAGCAAATTTACCTTTCTCTAAACATATTGCGATTCATTAATAAAAACTAAAGAGGTGTTTAGACCCTACCTTAAGTCCAACTCTAGTTTGTGGCAGCCATGCTTCAATCGTCCGAAAGAGTTTCCTTAAGAGAACCTGCAATCACAAATAAACACACATCAAATAACACCTGCATAGCTAATATAATAAATCATGTCCATCGTGGTGATAAAGGAATCCATAAAATAAACCATAAAACACAACTTATTGAGAAAAATAAACTTGATTGTATTAACTTTGAAATAGAAGAACTTTACAACCTTTTGTGCCTTGATGTTGTACAAGCTCTTCCCAGGGTCCAAACAAGAATCTCCTCTACTTTGACAAGCCTCAATCTCTTCCAAATGAGATCAAAAAGGTATGTAATCTCTCCTCTCAAAAGCTCAATTAGGAAGACTAAGTTCCAGCAGCATTTCACCTCAAAAATATTGAGTTTTCAACCTCTTCAGTAACCAGCCCAATGCTTCATTTTATAGTGCAAAGGAAGGAGGTTACAAGTCCACCTATGAAGGGATAGAGTCCTCCTTCAAAGGGATAAGCTCCTCACATCAAGGTGTTAGCTCCTTAAGGTATGGGATGCATG
>APFE031451858.1:0-15533 GCA_000404065.3 Pinus taeda | reverse complement strand
ATTAATACAATCATATTCATTTTTCTCAAAAAATTGTCTTATGTGGTTTGTTTCATAATCTCCTTGATCATTATGATGAATATGCTTTATGATATTGGCTTTTCAAGTGCTATTTAATTTGTTTGCTTGTTTGTGTTTGTAGACTTACACTTCAAGGAAGCTCATTTGGAGCAAGGGAGAAAGGCTTACACAAACTTGCACTGGATCCCAGGTAGGCCTAAAACACTTGTTTGCCTTTGTTTTAATTGCATATTTATAGAAATATAGTTTTTGATTGGGTTGCTTATCATTAGATATCTTTCGATACTAGGAAGGTCGATCTTGTCCGCAACCTCGACTCATTCCGCGTGACAAAGCTTAACACAAGGCAAGGAAATATGCTCTAGGACCTGTTTCATTTTTTTAATGAGGTTGACACAGTAAAAGAATTATCCTCATACTCCTTGATCATGATTGATAAGAGGTCATGACTTCCAAGAGGTTCTCATCAGATGGGAGAACAGTGCTTTGGAAGGGATCTGTAGCAAGGAATCCATTAGAGATATCTAGTTCCAATGCCCCCAGTACATAATGTATAACATCACTGAATTGATCGTCAATTGATGTAGGCATGGAATGGGTTGCCACATAATTTACCGATGGCAGGAATGATACCATTATTGTAGAAATACCACTTAGGGAAGATGGTTGACTAGAAGCCATATTTGAACCAGGAAATGAATGCTGGTTAATGGTGACAATTATGCCTTCATGTGGGAAACAAATCACTCGAAAGAGTGTTGAAACAATAGATCCCATGTCATAAACATAGTCACACCCAAGAAGTATATTGTAATCTAAAGGGCCTGGGACTACCATCACATTGAGATAAACGATTTTTCCTCCAAAAGTAATAGGAAACTGAAGAAGGATCCATAATGGTTGACTGGTTCCTCTATTAAAAGCCAATAGATTCTGGGTAACAGGCACAAGTGGCGGCGAACCGAGCGCTTGCCAAGTAATAGAGGAAAGGATACTCATAGATGCACCTTCACCTATAATAGTGACAGATACAATCATATTACAAGCCTGTACTATGATCTGGGAAGGCACATAAGAAGGAATATGAAACCCTGCTAGTCGATTCCAATCAAAGGAAGTGACCAGACTACTTGGAGGGGGTACCGTAAAAATGGGACAATTATCCCCTTGAGTTACGAGAATGAGAGGATTTTCCTCTTGTCTTGGTGGAATAGGAGGGTTGCCTCCAAGCTCATTGGAATTTGAAGAAATGAAAAGAACTTGAGTGGTATCATATTCACTCTCTATGGGAAAGGTACAACTAACTGAAGGTGAAATTGGGTCAATTGTTTCCTTGACCTGTTGATTTGGGTCAGGTATATACTCATAGGATTCACTTTCAGAGAGAGTGGGTCTGACTGATGGATGATTTGAGTCAATCAATTCATCAACTAGTGAAGGATTAAGGTAGAGTCTCCTGTAACTAGATGGAAGTCGTTGCATAGAAGCAGGACGGTTATCCAACACTTTTTTTGCTTCATCCAGATAGGGACAAAGGTGAATTGGGTGATTTCCTTCACATACTATACAGGGAAACTTAACTTTACCCTTTTTGCCATGAACTTTACTACCACTAGTTGATGGTGTATCACCAGCGTGTTCTCTAGAAGTTGATGACATAGGATGATGTGAATAGGAATACCATCCTTATAAGATCTGAGAAATACCAGAACAATTTCGAAGAAGATGGTCTCTCGCACAAAGTTTGCATGGATATCGAACTTTGTGAGGCTTGATGGATGGTTTCTTATTAGATGTTTCATTCAAAGCAATAGTTGCTTGGTTGCCCCTCTGTTGAATTTGCTTCTTCTTCTTCTTCTTCACTTTCTTCTTCTTCTTAGCCACTTGGTTACTAGTACCAATACTTTCACCAAGTGAAGAGGAAGAAGGGAAGGAAGAAACAACCGAGGAAAAAGGCAAAGTGTCAACTTTAGGATCAACTGGAGGTTGATTTTTTCCAATTGGAGGAGTACTTGATTTTAGAGAAATCATGACATTTTGAACCAACGAGGTTGAAAATAACAATACTGGAAAGCCAATGGTAAGTCTTGGTAGGGATAATGTATCCATATAAGGAGCACCAATATTTCTGAAAGGAGGAAAAGGACTAGGATTCCCATCAAAAGGAATTCCTTGATTGATGGACTCTGAATTTTTTGCCATATGTTTCAACCTAAGATAAACTCAGGAGTGAGCATGGAGGATGTTATCTACACCCAACTAATTTGATTTTAATCAAAGTAACATAAAAAAACAAAAGAGGGATAATCTAGGCAAAAGGTTTACTAAGCAACTGTGAACTGTAGAATACCTCCCGGTGAAATGTGAAGTACAAGCAGGAAATCTCCCCGAATGTTGTGTTTAGTGTATCACAGTGTACAAGGCAGTTGACTTGGTTACCTAAGGATGGAAAGCAACCATAGTTTTTTCCTCCCATATATACCCAAAAGTACGTGGAGGTCCAATCCGTATAAGCATTGTCTAATGAAAACCGCACAGTGAGAGCATTCCCATATACTTTACATACTGTAACACCACCCTATATACCCGAAGGTACGTGGATGAGCTACGATATACTCATGTACATGGAATTAGGTTTCACACTTGGGATGTATTGTAGACAAGTTAGCGACAACTTATTTGTTTGACAAAGCCAGAACATGTCTCTAGCTTAGAACCACTAAATGTTTTTCGTTATGTGACAATGCTCCATTTAGGTAAATTCAGATAAATTTTAAGTTGATCTTCTTTAGAATTTTCGTTTTAAGTTTCACCATGTGATGTATATTTTCAATCCCTAAAATGAAACTAATATGATAAGCATTCTTCTCATTCAATTGAGTAATGAAAACCTTAGCTAGTAGGGAGAGAGCAATCAGATCTTTGACAAAGAGCAAAGAGCACATCTAATGCAATTTCGCTAGCTATTCCTTTCAAGCATTCACAAACTACAATATGAACGATGAAAGTTTTTGTTTTCAATTCCCTTAATGTTATGTTGAACAAAAAGGGAAACTAATGCACATACAATCAATCAATATTTAACAAGAATGAAGACTTTACGACAATTTTGTTTTGAAGGAAAAGAATACTTTTACGACACTTTCTTTCGAACAAAGATTAATCGACTATAATCTAAATTTGATTGTGGATTGATAATGAGAAAGAAAACATTTAAGAAACATTAATCAATCAAGTAAAAGTAGGTTTGGAAAGAGGAAATACAAGTTGATTTTAGAGATACTACAATCATTGGTCTTTCAGCAAGCATAAACAGAAGGAAATTTGGAGAAAAACCAAATCCAAAGGTGAAAATTTTCACTAAGGTGGATTAGTGTAGGTCAAAGAGGGCCTAAATGCACTGCAAAGCATTGTCTCTCACTCTAGGGTGCTCTACAGAGCACTGTCCCCTAACCAAGCCTATGCTGATTCTTGAGAGGCCACTCAAGAGTCATCTGTTAGTGTTAGTATCTTCATCCCTCTGTTAGTGATCAAATTCTCTTGTTGCATTGCATGTTAGGTGTCTCGCTCGGTTAGCTACATTCCATTATTATCATGGATCATCTGACAATAGTGGCTTGTTGTACATTTTCCCTCATGCCCTTTACCGACTAGCCCATTTTCGTTCGTCAAGATCATCTGCAGTCATTTTTTGTCTTTAAATCTACAAGAGTCATTTTTAGGGTTTCGGTCTCATTATGTCTAAGGTTTCATCAAAAAGGTCTTCAAAATGCTCAATAATGGTTAGCAGGCACATGAGGAGGTCGAATAAAGTTTCAGTACCAATAAATTCCATAATCACATGCTCAGAGACTGATTTTTCCTCAAAACATTGTTTTGAGGAAAAACATGGTATTCTATGTTTTCATGTATAAATTTGATGTAATTTCAGTTTCTTATATGTCATAGCTTTAGTGGTAACCCTAGTCACATTGCCAAGCTTTAGCATCTTCATCATCTGCAAGGCAAACAAAAAGTCAAATCATTCAGTTCATCAAAGGCAAAAATAAAGCAAACTGCCTAAAAACAGAGTTTGAAAAGCAAATGTCAAATGCAAACATTACAAAAGTGGGTTTTATGAGTGAAAAATTAAAACCTTTTGTATATAAACCATTTCTTGTGTTTAAAGAGCTCATTTGCATCTAGAGGAGAAAGAGGAAATAAGAGCAAGGTCGTGTTGGAGAAAAGAGGGAAAATTGCAGCAAACAGTGCAAGTTTCAGGGGTGTGGCACATTGGGTCGTCGGCAGGGTGCATAGAGCTGGAGTGGCGCATTGGGATGCCCTCCACAATGCAAAAATTACACTGGCGTAGCACATTGGGCCACCCTCCATAGTGAAAAAAATACATTGGCGCGGTGCATAGGACTGGACCGACACATTGGGTTTGTGGCACGACGCATAGGGCTTCAAGCCTAATTTCACCCACGAAACTCATCCAACTGCTAAATTTTCTCGCTTGCCACCTGTCCAAGTAAGTCAAACATTCTTCCACTACCAGTGAATGATTCCCTCTAGATTTTTATGGTGATTTAGTGAAAAAATCTTGAAACCATACCTCCTTGCAATTTTTGCTCAAAAAACAATTACTTAGGGTTTATAGTTTGTGTTTTTGCTGCCATGTCCACTCCATCACTCCCTCCACTCTTTGATTCCCTAATTTATTTTCTAGTTTCATCAACTCATTCCCTAATCCCCATATCCCTAAATTCATTAACCCCATATCCATAACTCTCACTATCCCAAACCCTAGCTACAAATTTCTAAACCCTAATTGTTATCCCAAAGTCTAATTATTGTCCCTAAAACCCCTCTATTCCCCAAAACTCCCGTCAGCAAATATTCCCAAAACACTTGCAACACCCTCATACAATTTCTTTCCACAGTCCCTCATACATTCTCATCCTTGGTAGCAGAAAACTAAAGACACCTTAAATCTCTTCTTACTCATCTAAGAGAACTCAAATATTTGGCAAACATGGAATCTGATCCTTCCTATGACCGAGATGAGGAGATACACAGTGATTCTCCTAGAGAAATGCATGCCCCAAGGAGACCTCATAAGGGTGGTAAACATATACAAGAGGAGCCTACTTCACTTGCCGAGTTGCAGGCCTGCTCTCTTGCTGACACATGCTTTCAACACCAACCCTGTTATCAGTTCTATGAGATGGTAGAGAGAGTCTAATACCATCATGAGTTGGCAAGGTTGTTTGTGCTCCATCTTCATAATGGCCAAGTCACTCTAGCAGGTGTAACATTCACCTTGACACCAGAGTCTATTTCTCTAGCGACTGGCATTCTAAATGTCAGTGAGCAGTGGAACAAAAGGCAACATATTGAAAGAGAACATTATGAGCCTTACATCAAGGCTAGTTATCAGAGACATCTCAGCAGATTTTTTCCCTTTCGATATCTGAAAGACTCATATGCTCCCTTGATGAAACTCATAATTAAGTATTTCAGCTGTGAGGGCCAGTTTTCTCGCATGTATGCCTATCATATCATATTGTTGATGCACTTTACTAGGGTGAAAATGATGAATCTCCCCTACTTCATTTTCCAAAACATTGAGAAAATGACCACCTTAGTGCACAAGAAGCCTCCTCAGTAGCAGTATAACAACATATATCATTTTGCACTAATCAAAATTGTGGTCTTACATCAACTTGGTTTATAGAACATCTCATGGGAAGATTTCATTTCACATGAGGTCTTCACAGGTCCTCAAGTATCTCCAGTAGATTTTCATGAGATAGGTGGACCTTCACATCAGTAGGAGAGTCACGAGATACAGACTGCTAGTGTGCCAATGTTTGTCACATATCAAAAGGGCACTAGAAGGTTGTTTGCAGTAGCAAATAAAGTATTATCTCCACCCAAGGTGGAAGGGGTCTCGCTTCCTCCATTAAAAAAGCAAGTTCAGGACAAGGGCAAGTAGCCATTACATGATGAGGGGCCTTTAGGAGGGAAGTAGACAGATTTCATTCTTATTCAGGATGATGACACCGATTTGGGCTCACAAAGCTCAAAGCTTAAGTAGATCATTCAGGAGCAACAAGCGAACATTAATAATTTTTATCTCAACATAGAAAGAGCTAAGTGGATAATCAAATATTTGGAGCAAAGAAACAAACAACTAGAGGATCAGCAAACCATTATGGAGCTACAAAACATACGAGAAAACCAGCAAGCTGCCAAGAGGAGGAAAGTGAAGCTGACACCACTTGAACAAGAAATCAATGCTGATCATGAGTCTTGGCTTGAGAGGATAAATATCCACTTGGAAAAGTTGCTTTAGAAGGCCAATGGAGAGAAAACTATGTTGAGGCACATGGCCTACCACTACTTGGCAAGAAACAAAGTGTGCAAAGCAAGAATCAGGAACTTGAAGGCCAAGTTGAAGCATCGAGGAAGCGAAAAGAGAAAGATAGACTTCAGATATTGGTTGAGGCTTTCTTGGCCCAACACAAAACTTAATGGAGGACACTTAGCCCAAATTTCAAGAAATTTGGGACAATTTTTGCAATTTTGGAATTTTTGGCTTAAAAACATGTTTTTCTGCCTGATGAGCTGCGTCACCTGGCGTGCGCTTTTGATGGGGAGCTCCTTTTGAATAAAACTCAGAATTTTTGGATTTTTCATGGAAAAATATGCATGCCCACAAATGGACAAGAAATTTTGACAGGTTTTGAGCTTCCAAAAGGGTCAAAAACACCTCAAAAATGACCTTTCTGCCCCTTTTTGGACACATCGGAAGCAATGTTAGAAGAACTCAGTTTTGGAGGGGCAAATGGAGACCCAATTTAGAAATTCCACTTGTTCTGGAAAGTAGATATGAAAGCCTTTCCAACAAGCACACGTTTAGAAAATTTGGACACCGGCAAGGCCTCCAAAATTAGCTGCAAAAAGGCACTACACATAGGAAAATCAGCGTGGCGCATAGGAGGAATTTTTCTCATTTTGGCCAAAAAACTCTATTTTTCACCTAGTTTCTTCACAGTTTGAATTTTCTCTTTCTAATAGTAAAAATCATGATGTAATTTAATGTGACTTGATGGATTTTGATGTAATTATGATAAATTTTTACTCATAGAGGTAGATTCATCCATGAAAAGGTGGTTTGCAACTGAATGAATCAGTTCCCTAGTTTTTAGAGGCAAGCTGTTCCACTGCCTACTTTTTAGTTCTCTGTTTAGACTTTGTTGGAATAGCTCCTAAACTTATGAGCTTGAACCCTAGAGGCTTGGATTAGTTGTTGGTTGCCTATATCTTGTAATTTTCCAGTCATTAGCAAAGGTTGGACTTTTGGGAAAGCTTGGAGCTTCATTGTATACTCATTTCAGCAGTTTGGCAAAGGAAAGGATCAGGGTTTGTAGCACTTTATGGGATTCATGTGGCATCTTGCTTTGGTATTGTGTTTCCTTCTGTAATTGTAAGTTTACATGTGTTTTATGTATGCCATTATCTCTCTTGCTTCATCTTAACTAAAACAAACAAGGATAAAGGTAGAATCCATTGAAATTGCAGTGCTCTACATAGGGTTTACTTAGTTATTTATGTTTTTAGCTGTTTAAAGAGGATCTCTGAGGTTTTCTTGCCCTATTCAACTCCTCACCTGTTTAAAAGCTCTCCATTTCATTCAATTTGAAGTACTAAATCATTTTCCTACCTTGCCCCATAGAGATATCTGTAAAACTGAGCCTCATTCCCCAGACCCAAAATCTACCTTTCCATTTGAGCCAACAAAACATCATAAAATTTAATCAAACTCTTTTGCACACATACCTAGCCTAAAATCAGTCTTCACATCAGTCATCTCAAGCCTCATTGATCATCTTTTCTGAGATTGATAAGGAGAGAGCCCTCTCCCAACTTGGTAGGGCTAGTTACCAGGTTAAGCGTGGTTTGATGTTATCTTAGATCTTACCTTTCTCAGCTTGAGGTAGATTTAGGCACTAACATCATCTAACCTCATTTCTTTGACCCAAAAGCACTTCAACAAAGCTGAAATGTAGGGTCTGCAAGAGTGTCCTAGGAGATTGATAAGCTACTAGGAAGGATGATCTTTCCCCAATGGAGTTGGTGAGATCCAGTATTGCAACAACAATGCTGCAACTCTTGGGACTCCCTTCTTTACTTTTATCAACCTGGTAGTTCGTAACAAACTTGGAAGCGACGGTGTTGTATGCACAAGTACTATCTCTTGCCGCAGCTGTCACTTGGTCAACTGGCACAAGTCCGCTAGGGGCTCAAGCCAACTTCTATGAGATCTGAGAAGAGGCTATTTAACTGATGGATGGAAGATAACTTGAAGGAAGCTAATCTATTTGTAGAAGGAAACTAAAAAGTCGAAAGCAAACACAAACCCTAGTGAACCCTAATTTTACCAGCGAGCTCTACTGATGCAAGAAAGAGGATGCAAGCTACTAGGAGAGATGCCATTGACTTCTAAGAAGATGAAATGCATGTATATAAGCTATGTCTACAACAAAATCTGAAAGAACCATCTTTTTGTGTTTTTGAATAAGTTGTCAGAATTATCATGCATGCGATTTAACTTTTTTTGAATGCACAAAGGTTGATTGGCGAGAGGAAATGCTTGGAAGAGGTCGAGAAGGTTCAGAGAGGGCCTAAGGGGTCCCTAGCATCCTTCCTGAGATTTTCGTAGAGTTTGGCCTTCAAGAAACCACTTTCGTGAGCTTCTACAGGAAGTCTGCAGGGGTTCTACAGGATGTCTGGAATTTCTACAGGATGTCTGTTATTTTCTACAAGATGTTCAGAAATGGGATTTTGGATCATGGATGGAGGGAAAAAGATGGAGGAATGAGTATGGAGGTGAAATAGGGGTGGAGGGGAGTTCAAGACTGGGGAGATGGAGTTGAGGTGTGGCGCAGATGGTTAGATTTGTTCAGGGAGGGATGAAATGATGGTGCACAAGAAGATGAGAATCATGGCAAAGTAAGTGAATGAGGAAAATGTAAGGTAAGGGTTCTAAGTGAAGGATGAAGCAGGTAGTTTGGATGAAGTATAGGTAGGTAAGGAAGGATAACAGGTACTCTGCAAGTGGTTTTTCAAACTAAACAAACAAACACTTATAAAACCTATGACCTAGTTACTTCACTCTATTTTGACCTAAGTAACAGCAAAAGGAAATGAACAGAAGTTTATTTGAAATGAAATGCGTGAAATAACTATCCAACTAAGCAATCATAAACTAGAGCATTTAAACACTACTAATATCAGCGTCTGCAAATGAGGATTCCAACTCTAAGAATTGCATGACAAAGCAAAACAACGTTTTTGTTCGCAGCAATATCACCTTTGTCCCAGCTCACGATCCCAGTGAGGGAGAGGTGAGATCAGAGGTGCTTGAGGGCCTTTTTC
Organism: Pinus taeda; assembly: GCA_000404065.3. Taxonomy (NCBI): domain Eukaryota; kingdom Viridiplantae; phylum Streptophyta; class Pinopsida; order Pinales; family Pinaceae; genus Pinus; species Pinus taeda. Next base: position 6,089 of record APFE031451858.1, on the reverse strand, counting down.
TGGAGATCTTCCCTGTTACTAATCTATCAACTAAATCTGAGCATGCAAAAGCCTATCTGATCATTAACCATAACCTATGTAACCAACAAAGTGTTAATCTACTAAACAGAAATTATTTTGCGAAGACATAAAAACAAATAACAATACATGAAGGAGGCCTTGGCTCTTAGGTTGGGCCCAACCCCAAGAGCTACAGGCTCCTAAAAAACTCAGATCTGATGCCAAATAGAACTGATTTTCATTATCCAAAAATAATCATCACAAGAAAGCTATACAACAATAGCTACAAGAAAACGAGCTGGGAAAATGACAACACTCTAATGCAAAATTACAACAGTTCCAAAAGTAAACTACGAAGGCTGAGGCCTTCTTATTTATACACTACGAGGGGCCTAGCAACCCTCCTAAATTCAAGGGGCTCGGCTGTTCCAACTATAGTAAACAGTCCCTCTTCCCAAAGTTGCTTGGCCGCCTTTAAGATTCGTTTTGGTGGCCTGTTGAGCTTGGAATTGAGGGTGGAGATTTCAAGGAAAGGCCATTTAATGCCAGAGACAACCCCCCTATGAATCCTCACCTCAAGCTTGGCTATCACCTGTCCCATGATTGCTTGGTTTTGCTTCAAAACTTGGTCAAAAAACCTGAAATAACCACATATTAGTCTCCCTAGTAGAGTGACCACCCTTATTCGTTCAAACAACATAAACATACTAAACAACATGCATAATATATGAAAAATGGAGGATTGAACAAGGACAATTTGGCAAAATGAGACCAATAAGTTACCCAATTCGGGGCTCATCATCATCCCCCTGCTAAATGGGTTGCTCATCCTTTGAGCAACCAGTCCAACTCATCATCCTGGATAGCCTTGATCGCGTCCCTCACATCCCAGGCCTCTAAAGTGATATCTTCTTCACGGTCATGAAATCCCGCTTTGCTTTCCACTTCTTCCCACAGCTTGTGTTCCTCCTCTTCTCTGACTCCCTCTAACAACCCTAAAAGCAAGGGAGGACTGAATTTGAGGCCGATCTAGCTGGCCTGAAGATTCTGCATGGATTGTTTGTAGAGAGGCACTCTTGCCAAGGCCTCCCTCATCCTTTTGGGGGTGTGGTATTCTCTAATATTTAGGCTGTGGGACAGTGAATTCCACCTTCGAGAGCAAGCATGAACACAATTATCCCCCAGCAGTCTCTCCATGTCCTCAAAATGGGCTATGGCTTGGGCTTGTCGTCCCATGCAATCTGGTAGGGCCTCAGGGTCGTTGGCCAAGTGTTGGTGGGCGGATATCAATGCTAAAGGATCCTCTGGTTCTGCTCTAATCAATAGTGGCTCATGTAGCTTTTTTCTCACAATGTTTTGGACCTCTGCTGCTCTCTTTTCTTCATGATTTAGCCAAGAGGCCATGGCCATAAGTTGTACGTCCCCTACCGCAGCCTTAGGGTCCCACGACTTCATGTTGAGAAGGGCCAAATTGTGTAGGTAAAACTTTGATAGCTTAGCCTAGTCTTTGGATGAGCAGCTGTCACATAGGGCCATGAATTGAGAGTAGTTTTGAAATGGAGTGACACCTCTCTATGCCAAAGTGTTGATCTGAAACTGCAACCGCTAATCCTTGAGGTATAGGGCATAGGATTTGGCCGGCTACCTACACTGCAGAGCTTCCATCACCCAACTGGCCATGCAAGCCAGTTGGGCATCCTTTTCTTGTACCTGCTGTTTCAAATACTGTATCTCCAAGCCTGCTTGCAATTCTTTTTCCTGTAGCTGTCGATTCAGTGTCTAAAATTTAGCCTGCATCTCTTCCCTTCTATGTTGTTCATCAAGTGTTTCATTGGCTGTTGTGGGCTCCTCCTCTTTTTGTTGTTCGCCCAAGGTGTGGGGCCTATCTTCCATAAGATGTCCCAGTAACTGTAGCTGTTGTTTGAGCAACTCATTTTCTTCCTGGAGCTTGGCCCGCTGGCTACTTTCTACGTGCCATACCAAGGCCAATTCTTTCCTTTCCTCTTTGAGTTGTTCCTCCAAGGGACCTATATCTGCCACACCTTTGGACTTGGCAATTTTCATCCAAGTGTGGGTCCTCACTCTCTCTTCCTCCAGTGCAAAGAAGAGCGGTACTACAAATGTTAGGGGAATTATCCTTCCCACCTCTAGCAAGTTGTAGTAAGAGCCCAGGTTGGGCTAGGGGCTTGGTTCCTCAATTTTCTCAGTCTTTTCCTCCTCTTGGGCTGATGGAGTTGCCTTCTCTTCCAACTCTTCAGTCTCCTTTAGCCTAGCCAATGTATCCTATAGAATTGTCTCAGCATCCTGTAGAGAGGCCTTTGTGTCCAACACTTTCATTCTTTCTCTCCAGGTGGATGTCTTCGGGATCCCCCGTTCATAAGTGATGGATGCCTTGGAGGGAGACCTCTCCTTTTATGTAGTTTGGGTGTCTACAATCGTGATTGGTTCTTTTGACGGTGGCTGGGGTCTACCAGTCTTTATCCTCATGCTCCTTCTTGCCTTAAAATACATAGAAGGCTCCCTTTTCCTCTTCCCATTTTGCTCTGGGGTTGTGCTTAAGGCAACCAGCACTACTGCTGCCTCCCTGGCCAAGATCCCGGGTGATTTTTCCTTTTTCTTCTCTGCCTCCATACTTCCTGTAGAAAGTCCTATGCTGACTATTTTCTGGCTTCCTGTAGAAATGGTTTTCTAGTTTCCTGTAGGAATGGTTTTCTGGCTTCCCGTAGAAACGGTTTTCACTCTTTCGGCCTGCTTGGCTGGGGGTGCCTTCTCTTTCAATTTTGTTGTGGTTGCCTTGGGTGTGCCCTCACTTTCTTGGACTTTTTTAGTCCTCTCTGCCCTGATTTGCAATCGTTTCTCCCTTGGTGTTTGTGCCTTTATTCCACCCATAGTTTTGGGCTCGACAACTTGGCCTTTCTCTTGTTTCTCTTCTTGTTCTTTCTGTGGTGGTCTGTCCTGGGTTCCCTTACCCTTGGCTTTCTTTTTGGCTTCAACGTATTTCCCTTCTTCATTGCTGGATGAGGTGAGTTCCTCAGCCAGAATTCTTATATCATCATCTTTGGACATATTGCAGAAAATTTCCCAGGAGAGGGGGACAGTGTAGGTATGGAGGCCATCCTCTACTAGAAGCTTGATGAGCCCATGATGGGCTAGCTGATCTGGTATCCCTTCCTTCAGTTTTATTCCACAATCAATCAATGATTGCAAGAGAAAATAGGGAATGCTTAACTTCTCCTTTGGGGGTAAATCCAACCCATGTCTTAGTTCTTTTAGCAACTAGAAATGATAGCCATAAACAATACTGAACCGCCCCTCACAGGTAATGTATTTCATAATTTGGAGACTGGCTTCACTCCACAAAGGATGTAAACTGGCTCTCCTGACCCCATTCTTATCTTCTCCAAATTGTTCCTCTGGTAGGAAGAATTATTTCTTGGCTTTTTGGCCTAGTCCTCTCCCCTTTTTTCTCCAGGGTATCCCCAATGGCAGGTCAGTGACTCGACTAATGAATTTAGGAGTTAGCTTTAAGGTCAACCCTCTGAAATTCATAGTGGCTAGTGTCGTTGATTTAGGTTACAGATACAACAAGAATTCTTCTGTCATTGCATCGCCCTATCCCTGAATTTTGTCACAAAATGCCATCCAGTTGGCACGGGTGAAGAGGTCCACTACTGTGAGGTGTTCACGCAATTTTCTAGAATCCTTCCTGATAAACCCTCATGACATGGTGAGAGTACTCTGTTTTGGCTTGTGCTATGATTAGAAAGGGGTATTCTGTTTATGGTTTCCTCCCTTGAACTTTGAAGACAGTATCCCTCAGGTGTTTATATTTCACTTTGCACCAATTCCCTGGTTATAATGGTGTTCCTACCCAAAACTAGACTGTCAAAAGGGAATTAGACTCCCACAGACAGAGTGTAGAGATTAATTTTCATCCCCACTATGCATTCAACCACATAAAAGTCACATTCTTCATGCACAGGTTAGCCCTCACAACGGTTTATCGTTTCTATAGGAGGAATTTCTTAACAGGAACCGTGGAGGAGAATTTGACGCAGAACCAACTAAAAAATTTCGTGTATCACACAGGAAAACTAATGTTCTTGACCCACAGGCAGACTTGCTTCTAATTCTCCTACTCTAGACAGTTTAATTCACCACATTTCGAAATATCATGCATGGGAATGGTGTTTTCGAGCCTACCTCTCTTCGAAACTCCAATTTCGACGCAAGCTGCCAGGTTTCTCTACTCTGGGGGCTATGTCGTGTTTCCTGTAGAGCTCCTTTATGTAGAAAGCTTTGCCAGGTACTGGAGGACGTCATGACACTTCTAAATGAGCCTAGGACATGGGAGGATTTTGAAACGTGCTGAGAAGCTCGGGCTAACAAACTGCAGAGGAGGAGGACGCGTACTTTGCTGAAAAATGGTTGCAAGTGTAAATGACAGCGGTTCCTCGTGAGTTCTCGGTAGAGAAATTTCGAATTACGGTGCAATTCCTGGCGAGGGGGTGAGGTCTCCAGGCTGATCCATTAACCAACGTCACGGCCATTATTCTCTTGCGTGTCTCTGGCCGCCATTACTTCCCCTCTGCCATTAACTGTCGCCACCATTGTCAGTCCGCCGATTTCTCGACTAGACACTTCCCATGTGTCGACTGCACATCTCTTTGGCGTAACCGAGCTCATTCAGATCCCATGAGGCCATTCGACTGACTGTGGGTGGCTAGTTGGCTAGCCACTGAATTCATTCAATCTACACCATTTCACAGACATGCAGTTTTCAGAGTATAGTCTATGCAATTTGACGAATAAGGTTAGACACTTACTTGTGTAGCCGTGGACATGTTCTGCAAGCTTCGGGACGTGGAATGATGGCTATCCTCACTACTGCTTCATGCACAGGCACTGGAACTCCTTCTTTCATTGGCTGATGTTGTATGCATGGCTTTGGGACCCGATCCTCTGGTCGTAAATGCTACATGCACAGGCTCCATCTGATTTCAGCTATTGAGGAGCTGTTCATGTCTGAGTGGAGCTTGTTGCATGTTCTCTGTGTCGATTTTAGCTGCTATTGACTCCATAGTATGTACTCCAGATGGATCAGCTACTACAGGATTCTTGTAGGATGTCCTGTAGCTGCTTCTCCTCCTGGGCTGCAGGCTAAACAAGTAGGGCTACATTCACTGATGAAGAGTCTAGGTGGAGCTTGAACGGGTAGAGTGTGTGAGTCTTTGTTTCTTGATTTTTTTTTTACTTGAAATTTTCCTCTTTTTCTTTGTTGTCAACCTGAGGAAAACAAGTTTTCCGAAATGACTGTGGAGGAACATACGACCAGGTGGGTGACAGAAGTGTTAGGAGATGGAACAGGGTGCCACATGGTGTTGGATTGGATAGAGGTGTGGCCTCATGTCTAAAAAACTGATCCCAACCATCAGATTCCCTTGCAAACTTTAATTTGACTTGTCCAAAAGTTCTACAGGATGTTTCCTGTAGAAATTTAGGACTTCCTGTAGAAAAGCCAGTAGCTTCTTGTAGAAATCCCATAACTTCCTGTAGAAGGCCCAATCTCAACCCAAATGTGACCAAATCCTAGGAGAAGTGAGTGGCCATGGAGGGGTGTCTGAAGGGGTGTCCTTGAGCCTGGTACGGACCCTTGTCCTCATTTTACGCACCCTCATTTCTTGCAATGTAGGATGTCCTACAACCTGCAATTACTTCACAGAGATTAGTCCTATTTTCTTTTTTCTTTTTTTTTTCTCTTTTTTTTTCTTTTCTTTTTTTTTCTATTCTTTTTTCTCTTTTTTTTTAATGAGACAGTGAGGGCTCCTCAAAGAGGTTGTCACCCTCACTGTCTACTCTGGGCGCCTCAAAGAGGTTTTCACCCAAGGATCTTTTTATTCCACATTTTTTTTATTTCCCTAGGGATAGCTCGGGCACCTCCATGAGGTTTTCATCCTCACTGTCTGCCCTGGGTGCCTCAAAAAGGTTTTCACCCAGTGATCTTTTTTATTTCTTTTTTTTTCTCTTTTTTTTTTTTTTGATGATCAAAGTGTGGGTGGAATAGGGGCAGAGCCCTACTCCACTACCAG
>APFE031451852.1:1566-32309 GCA_000404065.3 Pinus taeda | reverse complement strand
CCCGGGTTACATATTGTGTTAATGTGTGCATGCTCTTGATGTTTTATTGTTATTGACGCTGCTATATTGATGATCAACGTAGAGGAGCTTATGTATTGTGTATGTATTCCACTATAGTACATGATCAGGATAATCTCCATTGAATATGTGTTTAATATTCAAAATTTCTACACACTTTGATGGGAGGATGAGCTCAATGGATAAGAGGTGAAGTCTCCAAGGCAGGATCAAATAGGATTTGAGCTTCTTATCCATACTAAATGGTTAAAACAACCCCTGGAAGCTTCTAGAAGAGGAAGCTTCAGAAATATTTTTAATTTTCCCAAATTTCTAGAATCAACACACCCGTAGCAAGGAGAAACTAGCATTAGGGAACTTTTGAGGTCTAAAATGGGCCTCCTAAAAAAAATGTACAACCAAAATAAAATTTATAAGAACCAATAGGATTCAAGATGATGATGTCAACCATGGGGGATGATTCACCATTTTTGGAATAAAAATGTAAAAATATCAAAATATAATAAAATAATAAAACTACTTTTTCAACTCGTATTTTTAACTTATCTTCCTAGGGCTTTAGTCAAATTTCAAGTGGGAATACTCATTAGATGCAAAATTTAATTCCTCATCCAAGGAGTACCCATGTTGCATACTTTCAATGGATCCTGCTACACGAAAAATGATAAATACATGAAACAACGTGATTGTAATCACGCTTTTCATGTATTTCTCATTTTTCATGTAGTAGGGTCCATCAAAAGCATGAAACATGGGTACTTCTTGGATGAGGAATCAAATTTTGAATCCAACTAGTGTTTTCACTCGAAACTTGAGTAAACCCATAGGGATATAAGTAGTTTTTTCTTTTTTCCCTCTAAAATTTGATGATGTAATCTAATCTTATTTGATCATTTCCACTATTATTTTATAAATTCCTTAGGAGGCCCATTTTAGACCTCAAAATTCCCCTAACGTGTTGACTAACATTGGTGCATAAAGGAGAAACCAACGCTAAACAAATATGGCTAAAGGGGTAGGGTGTGCTTGGGCTTAAAAGCATTGATTTTTAACATTTAGACCCAGAAACTCGGACATTTGGAAAGGTCGTTCTTAGGGATTTGTGTAGGGATGATGACAACATGTTCATAGATGTGGATTGGTTCAATTTGCAGGCATATTGGCCAGATGCAAAAAAATGGTCTATAACATATTGGCCCCTAAAGTGCAAAGTCAGAAACAGTAGTCGATGATTGAAGTGTTTTAATTTGTGACAAGTTCGGATCAAGAACAGTTGGTCGAGACCATCATATGTTACAATACATTTTCATCATGACATTTTTGTTGAGGGAGGCATAACCATGCTTAGCACATACGCCAACATTACATGTACAATGATCAAGAAGTTGCGTCCACTGATGAAAAATTGTGGACTCATGATTAGACAATTTTTCTATGATCATAGTCATCATACTTTGTAATCTTGTATTAATCCTAAAAGCGTGGCCCGGATGGATGAAATTAAATTCAGGATCTTCTATCTCATTCACTCAATCATCCAATGTACGAGTCTAACCATGTGAATAAATGAGCTGGAGATGAACATCGAAGACATCATCTTATTACCGACTAATGATGGAATTTGTTAACAGACGCGAGAGAAACCACCGATGATGTTAATGGCTCTCAAGGTACACCAATAAAATATTTATGGTTTGAATGAATGAGTTGAATTCAAACACCACACATAATCTGTTGGTGGAAGGCCAATGATGAAAACCTATCCATGGGAGAGAGGAAACTTCCCATTTATGTATGCAAGGCCCAAGGTACCAAAGGGAATTTCTAATTCAACTTCCTGGATAATAAACTGATGTCGATAGGAAGTGACCTATCGCAGAAGGACCTTGATGTATCCCCCATCAAAGACAAGAAACGGGTATCAATATTTGAGATAGAATGATATTATTGTGGAACTGGTTCAGGAATGACAGACATGAATGAAGGCTTAAGAGTATTGTAGCAGATATCAACTGAATGACTTCTCTTGAACATATCAACGACATTGAATAGAGTTGGAAATGTTGATGATCAAGGTGGATGTTGGTGGCCACCCACATATCCCACTTGGACCCCCAAACTGTCTCTTTTAGTTTCCGTAATTGTAGCACAATTTACTATTTTTAGCAGTTTTTTCGGGTCCTGAACTTCCGGAGTCATTTTGAGGCCATAAACGACGTTTTTGGAAAAATCAGGAGCAACATGGGTCAGGGCCCAATGTTTCTCTTCCCAAAGTTATAGTCCTTGGATAGATTTTTCTAACGAGCTATTGTGCGTGTCAAACAGAAATCACATGCCAAAGTTACGACCTCGGGAAGTTGATGTACCAATTTACCCAAACGGGGCCCACAGTTTGGCGCTTCATCTCCTAAGGTTAGGTTTTTAGATGTTTATGATTTTCCATTGTTTCTGAACAATAAATAGGCCTTTGAGCCTCATTGTAACAGAGTTCAGAGGTATGTGGCCACCGCATCTCTTCTCAGAGATAAGCTACCATCGCCCTAGCTGGTTTATTTCCATTTATGTGTGTACGCATATTTCAGTATTTTACATTAATGAAATGAAGTATTATTTCCACTGCATCTCTGTGTTTATGGTTATCTTAGTAATTTGTTGCGTTCCTGCTTAAATCTGGATCAGTTGACCCAAAACCGAAAGCGAAGGCTTTGATATGGTGTGATGAACCAAAAAGACAAGCAAATTTCCCAACCCAACAACCGAGGAGATGAAGTGGAAGAGTGTCATGTTCAAGAGCGACTCACTACCATTAATAGGTGGAGTACCCTGTTTTCCCAATTTCCAAAACCATTTATGGTGAGTACCTATTTATTTTTTAACAAGCTTGAGGAGAATAACATATGCTTGATTTGTTAGTTCATCTTTTGGACGAATCACTCTGAGTATTTTTAGTGAACCTTGAGAAGGAGTGTTCCTGTCTTGTCATGTTCAAAAATTCCATCATTATTTTATGATTTTACGAGTCTAGAAAAGGTCTAACTCGACTCCTTTTCCATGTTTAGAGAGTTTGAAAAAAAAGCGAAAAAGAAAACTCCAAAGGTTCCTTTTTCGTAAATAGTTTCTTAAGTCCGAAAAGGAAGAAAACAATACTTAAGAGAAACTCTTAGCCATGTTTGACTAAGGTATTTTTTTTTTTTTTTTTTAAATAGTCTATCTCAGTTTGGAAAAGGGTTAAACTTATACTGAGTATACGTATTTTCATTTACTTTAAAAAGTTTGTATGGACAAGTGCTCGATAATCTTTTCGTGTTTAGGGATTCCAAAAAGAGTTGAAAGAGGACGCCTCCTAGAGGAACGAGTAGTATAAAGGATAACAACTAGTTTTGGTCATGATAAAGTTTCTCAAAAGGGTAAAACAACCAATTGAAATCGTATGATCCGCCAAGAATATGGTGACGATGGAATGAGAAAACCAAGGCTCATCTAGCAGAAACAGGGTGATAAAAATGGAAATCGTGAGAGATAAGATGAGAATGGTTTCATTTTTACACAAGGTTGAAACACGTGGAAACTATGCTTAAGAATGCTTAAAGATGGTTTCTTTTTTTCACAAGCTTGAAACATGAGAAAAATTATGCTTGAGAGTGGTTTCATTTTTACAAAATCTTGAAACGAAGAAAAACTATGCTTGAAATAAGTTTGCATGCCCCTAGCATAATGACTCAATTCTAGGCACATGCCCCCCAAGCTTCATTTCATTCACCTAAGTAGACTATTGGTTACTAATAAGTGGATGGAATGAAGGTTCATTTGCGAGATCAAGTGAAAGAATCGACTGAGAATCTACAAGATCTAATCAAAGACTCGAATTAGAAGGGGATTTGTTTCATTTTTAACGAGCTAGACACAAGAAAAGAACTATGCTATAGGGACTTCGTTTCATTTTTTAACAAGCTTGACACAAGAAAATGAATTCTTCTCCAGGAACCTTGTTTCATTTTTTAACTAGCTTGACACAAGAAAAAAAACTTTTCTCCGAGACCTTGATCATGACCTCTAGGAGGCCATGGATTCCAAGAAACTCTCATCATATGGGAGAACAATGATTTGGAAGGAATACATATAAAAAGATCTAATGGAAATATCATGCTCCATTGCCCCCATTACATGATGCACTACATCACCTACTAGATCATCAGTAGACATGGGCATGGAACAAGTTGCCACATAATTAACTAGTGGTGGGGGAGATACCACTTTCATATAAGGACCATTTAGGGAAGTTGGTTGATTTGGAATCAAATTAGGACCAACGAATGAAATTTTTTCAAAGGCTACGATTCTTCCTTCTTGAGGGAAACAAATCACACGAAAGAGTGAAGAGATAAGAGCTCCAACATCATAAACATAGTCATGCCCAAGGAGTAAATTAAAATCCAAAGGGCATTGGACTACCATCACATTGATATATACAATCTAAAAGTAATAGGAAACTAAGGAAGAATCCCTAATGGTTGATTGGTTCCTCTATTAAAATCCAACATATTTTGGGTAAAGGGCATAAGTTGCGAAGAACCTAAAGCTTGCTAAGTAGTTGAGGACAAAATACTAACATATGCACCTTCGTCTATAACTCTGCCAAGTACGAGAATATTATAGGCATGTATTATGATCTGGAAATTCATGTAAGGAGGAAGATGATATCCTGCCAGTCGATTCCAATCGAAGGAAGTTACCATACTAGTTGGAGGGGGTGTCATGGGAACAAGAGAACTGCCCCCTTGTGCTATGGAAAGGGATAAATTCTCTCATGTACTGTGGTAATGGGATAATTTCCCCCTTATGTCGTGTGAATGGGAGGATTGTCCCCTTATGCCATTGGAATGAGAGGGTTTCCCCCCAGTTCATTGGAACCTGAAGAAACGAGAATAACTTGAGTGTTATGAGACTCACTCTCTACGGGAAAAGTATGATCAACTGAAGATAGAATTGGATCAACCATTTTCTCAACCAATGATTTGTTGTGATTGGACTCATGGGATTCAAGTTCATAGAGAGTGGTATTGATTGGATTTTCATTTCGATCAATCACTTCATTAACTAGTGGAGGATTGGGAGAAAGCTTTCGATAACCAACCGGAAGACAAGGCTAAGAAGTTGTAAGGTTTTCGAACACTTTTGAGGCTTCATACATATAAGTAAAAAGGTGAATAACATGATTCCCTTCACATAACCTACAAAGAAACTTAATGTGACCCTTTTCATGTGGACCTTATGATCACTAGTCGATGGTTTGTCACCAACATGATCTCCAATAGTTGACGACAAAAGGTGATGTGAGAATGTGGACCACACTTCTAATACCTTGGGAATACCAGGATAATCTCTAAGAAGTTGATCACCTTTACATAACTTGGAAGGGAACTAACTTTGCAAGGTTGATTGGAATATTTTTCCATACTAGTTGCATAGGTAGCAATGGTTTCTTGGTTTGCCCCTGCTTATTTTTCTTCTTCTTCCTCTCCTTAGTTTCTTGGTTACTAGTATCAAGACTTTCACTAGGCGAGGAGGGAAGAAAGGGATGAAGAAACAAAAGGTGAAGAAGTAAAATGGTCAACTTTAGGATCAATTTGAGGTTGATATTATTCAGGTGGAGGAGAACTTGGTTGAGAAGAAGTCTAGACATGCAGAACCATAGGGGTCAAAAACAAACAAACTGGAAAATCAATGGTAAATCCAAGAATGGTAAGTCCAAAATGAGGAAAAGGACTAGGATTCCCATCAGAGTGGTTTTATTGATTGGTAGACTCTGAAATTGTTACTAGTAGTCTCAACCTAAAATCCACTAAGGAGTTATTCCACAGGGAAAATGTTGTTCCACAGTCAATTAATAGATTTTAGAAATTAAAGACACAAAAAAAAGGGTAACTAAGAAGAAGGGTTTACCAAGTCACTGTTAACTGTAATATACCACCTTGGTGAACCAAGGATTTACGTACGGACAAGAAATCTCCATGAATGTTCTGCTCGGTGTATCACAGTGTACAAGGCGGCTGACTCAGTTACCTATGGTGGGATAACAACCTAGTGGGGACTTCCACAATATACTCAAAGGTATGTGGAAGCACAGACCATAGTATTGTTGTCTAATGCGTAACCGTATGATGAGAGCGTTCCCATATGCTTTTCATGTGTGTAGCACTATTTGATATACCAAAGGTACACAGAGAATGATCCTATACACTTAAGTACATGGAACAACATATCACCCCCGGAATGCAACACTGGAAATAAACAACAACTCCTACGATTAAAGATGTCAGAACACGTCTCTAGCATAGACCTCTAGATGTTTGTGTTAAGTTTCAAATGCTCCTTAGGTTAGTTGAGTCAATTTTAGAGTTTATCTTGAATTATGTTTCGATTTCAAGGCTCAAAACTCGATGTCACATACTTTTTCAGAACCGCGCGCGCCCTCTGAGAGCCTGAGCGCGCCCCCCTGCGATAGATCCCCCCAACCGGCATCGCGGCAGCCTGGGCCTTGGCCCCCCACCATGGCCCTCCCGGAATCACCTCAGGAAGAACCCGATCCACAAAAAGCCTTCTCAAATCTAGTGAAATCCTTCCCTCCTCAGCGCCCCAGACCTGCGATTACGAAATTTGTTAAGAAATTAGATGTTCTTTAGGAAGTTCAGCTGCCTCGCATGGAAACACTATCTCTTTCTGAAAAAGGTCTCGTAGGACAATTTACACGCCTTTGGCCTTCTCCAAGAACAGTTCAAAGATGGGTTGAATGAAACTGGTCAGACAAAATCCAAGGGAAAATATCAATTAGGTTTTGTGGAAAAGGGTACTATACATTCCATTTCAAATCCAAAGAGGATAAGGATTTGATCTTCAGAATGCGCCGTACTTCATGGACTCCAGGGGCCTCTACCTCAATAAATGGACCCCAGATTTTGACCCGGAGCTGGACATCCCTAGTGTTGTTCTGGTCTGGGTCTGTCTCCCTCACCTCCCTCTCCATTGCTGGGGAGATGAGTCTGTTCGGGCCATAGGGAATGCTGTAGGCAAATATATCGATTGTAGCGAGCCGAAGGACAACATGCAAGATTGTGCAAGGATCTGTGTCGAAGTGGATCTAGGCAGAGGACTGCCTGAAGCAATAAAGCTGAAAGTGGACGATTGGAGCCATGTCCAGCAACTGGATTATGAGCAGATACCATTTAAATGTAAGGTATGTCACGAATACGGACACTTTGCTAATAGATGTACTAAACTTGTTAATGCAGAGAGTGACGAGTAGGAAGGTCACTGGGAAACAATCAAAAAGAAGAAATCAACTCCTCCTCCCAAGCCTCCCTTGGAAACTGGTACCCCTGGACCCTCAGCTCTGTGCCCTTCCTCTTCCTCCCCCTCTCCATCTGTCCCCCTCGAGCCTGATCTGCCCCTCCCCTCCTCTTCCAACTCCTTTCTTATCCTCACCACTCTCGAATCTCCCCCCTGAAGATCCCCCCTCTGAGCCTTCTGACCCCCACCCATCCCAGATCATCTCATCAAGGGGTCTCCTCGAACCCCCTCTTTCAAGGATTACCAGAAGCTCTTTGAAAGAACATGGAACAACCAGCGACACTTACAAAAAACCGGGACCTGGCAGAAAATCAGCTAAACAACACAGGCATGAGAATGCCCAGAAAGACATAGCCATGGGCACACAAACTCCAACAGAATCCTTCATTCTGGGGCATCAAGAGAAAGAGACAAGCTACAAATATCAAGAGAGGCGAGCACCTCTCCGCACACCCAATATCTAATGATGAAAATCCTATCTTGGAATAGCAGGGGTTTAGGGCACCCCTCCAAAGTAGCTGCCCTTAGAGACCTAATCCACAATGAAAAGCCAGAAATTATGTTGATACAGGAGACAAAACAAGACCAGCAAGAAATGAGAAGAATTATAGATCAACAGAAACAATATTTAGGATGCATCAGTGATTCAAGAGGAGCCTCCGGAGGAATTGTCACCATTTGGGACAACAGTAAATGGAATTGCACCTCAACAAATCTCCACCATAATTGGATCAGAACCGCTCTTGACAGTAGAACAGGCAGCCACACAATAATCATATACAATGTTTATGTCCCCAACCATTACAGAGAAAAGGAAATCTGCTGGGACGATCTGAAGACAAGCATTGATGGGGAGCTAAACACAAACATTATAGTAGCAGGTGACTTCAACCTGGTCTTGCATGCCAATGAAAAAAGGGGAAGATCTTTCACTCCAGATCCCTTCAGAGGCCGACTGGAGACTATCACTCAGGAACATGAATTAGTTGATGTTGTACCCAAAAATCGCAGGTATACTTGGAGTAACCGTAGGATTGGCACCGACAACATAATGGAGAGGTTTGATAGATTCTTAGTCAACATCACATACCTCTCTTCCTTCTCTGTAGGATACGCAAACATCCTCAATACCTCAGCTTCTGATCACTATCCTATTACTCTAACTCTGGAAACCCACTGCCCCCTCGAACCTATCCCTTTTAAATACAGTCCCCTTTGGAATTGGATTCCAGCAGTTAGAGAAATCGTTCAGAAGACTTGGAGCTAGCATGTAGAAGGTTTGCCAGGCTTCATCTGGGAAACCAAATTAAAAGGAACCAAACAGGTGATAAAGGAATGGGTCAAAGAAAATTACCAGGAGCCAAAGGAGGTCAAAAAGAAAATCAAAAGTGATTTAGAGAGTGTGCAACTAAGGATCGAAGAACATGGCTTATTGCAACAAAACAAGGAGCAAGAACGTGTACTGTATAAACAGCTGAGTCACATTAATAGGGAGGAAGAAATCAAGTGGCGCTTAAAATCCAGACAATTATGGCTCCAAGGAGGAAACAAAAATACAACCTATTTTCACAAACAGGACACTGCTCGAAAGCTCAGGAACAATGTAAGCACAATCTTGGACAATGAAGGAAATATGCACAGCAATCAAGAGACCATAAGGAAGGCTGCCTCCAAGCATTATAGAGATCTCTTAACTGAAACCAAAGGGGAAGAAGACTATTTTGATTTGCTCCAGCATTTACCCAAAGGAATCACTAAGGAGATGAATGACAACCTTAACAAGGAAATTGAAGAAGAGGAAATCAACAGAGCGATTTGGAATCTGCATCCTGATAAGGCGCCCAGGCCTGATGGATTCCCCATTTGCTTCTACAGGGTGTTATGGAGTCTTATAAAAAAGGACCTGATCAAGATGATTCAATGGGTGCAAACAAAGGGGAAAATAGGAGGGTTCACCAATGCCACCTTTCTTGCTCTCATCCCCAAATAAAACCGACTCTCTTCTCTCTCCATATTCTGACCCATCTCCCTCTGCAACTCCTCCAATAAAATTTTGTCCAAAATTTTAGCCTCTAGACTTAAACCCCTCCTTCCCTCCTTGATCTCTGAAAATCAAGGAGG
The DNA here is from genome assembly GCA_000404065.3 of Pinus taeda. NCBI lineage: Eukaryota > Viridiplantae > Streptophyta > Pinopsida > Pinales > Pinaceae > Pinus > Pinus taeda. Next base: position 22,823 of record APFE031451852.1, on the reverse strand, counting down.
TTTCTTGCCTAACAGGCAAATCACTGATTCCATTCTCCTTGTTCAAGAAGCCATTCATTCGAGCCTATCCAGGAAGGAAAAAGGATTTGTCCTCAAGCTCGACCTGGCTAATGCCTTCGACAGAGTTAGGCACTCCTTCCTTATAGCTGTTTTAAAAAAGATGCGATTCGAGATACCCTTCATTAATATTATTGTTGCTTGCATCTCTGGGCCCTGGATTTCCCCCCTGATCAACGACAGACCAGGTGAAGCATTCCAATCTTCCCAGGGTCTTAGACAGGGCTGTCCCCTCTCCCCCTATCTCTTTATCCTCATAGTAGAATCCTTCAGTCAAGCTCTGGACCACAATCGGAGAGTGGGCCTCATAACTGGTATCAAATTCGGGAATGGAGCCAAGAACATCAATCATTCATAGTTTGTTGATGATACCTTGTTAATTGGAGGAGCCTCCACCACAATAGCAAGGCGATTCAAGAAACTCCTTGACCAATTTATGGGGTATTCTGGAGGCTTGGTCAATCAGCTCAAAAGCTGTATATATGGATGGAACACTTCAAATCAGGTTATCCACAACATCGCAAATATATTTGGTGTCACATGCAATCTGGAATGGACCCATTTCTCTTACCTGGGCATGCCAGTGAGTCTAGGTCCTTTGAAGGTTGGAACCTGGAATGGAATCATTGTCAAGGTAAAGAAGAAGGTGCAGCAATGGGGATCACTGTGGCTCAACCTAGCAGGCTCCTGCCATATTTCAAGCTCTTGCCATATTTCACCACAAATTGGAAGTTGTTCTACTCCACTTCCTTTGGCAAGGAGGGAAGAACGACAAAAGAAAGTTTAATTTAGTCAGCTGGAAACATGTCATCCAAACTCAAGAAAGAGGAGGCCTTGGTATTAGATCGCCAAATTTCTTAAATTTGGCCTTTGGTGCAAAAATTGTATGGAGATTTATATCAGGACCTTCATCGTGGTGGAAAAGGGTGCTGGAGACCAAATACCTAAACTTTCCCAAGCAACAACTCCTTGACTCCAATATTCCCAACAGAGACTCCACTAAAATCTGGCGGTTATGCAAAAAAGCCCTCCCTCTTATGATCCAAAATATTTCTAAAGTTCCAGGGGAGGGAGCTAGCATCAAAATTGGAACTGATAAAATCCTGGGACAACAACCCATAAACATGCATAAAGAAGCCATACCCATCATTAAGTTTCTTAACAATAGGGGTATCCATCATCTGGCTCAAATCTCCAGCTGGGATCCTTATTCCCACACCTGGACAGGATGGTCCTTCCTGGAAATTCCCAGCGAATTAAAGCCTAGCCTAAGCTATCTTCAGACTCTCCTCCACAGTAAAGCTCCCATCAAGAAAAATGAGAGGGATGGATTCCGTTGGGACTCAACTGGAAAAAATTACACAATCAAAGCAGGCCACCAATACCTATGCAACAACACCTTTCCCATGAATTTATGGAACCACTGGAAAATAGTTTGGAGATTAGAGGCACTTCCAAAAATAAATTTTTTCATATGGCTTCTGCTGAAAGGCAAAATCTTAACAACAGAGAACCTAAAAAAAATAGGCATCAACGGCCCATCCAGATGCCCCAACTGCTGCAACGCCGAAGAAACGATGCACCACCTATTTATAGAATGTCCCTTTGCTGTCGATTGTTGGAAAAGACTGTCTTCCACAGGTAATTTACCTTGGAACCCTCAGCATTCCATAGCTGATGCAATCTACATATGGAGAAAATGTTGCCCCTGGAAAGAAAAAAGAAGCAACCTGGTGAAGAGAGTATGGAACACTCTCCCTTACACCTTGTTATGGCGAATCTGGCTAGCAAGAAATCGGAAAATATTCCAAGATAAGAGCTCAGCTACAAGAATAATTTGCAACAAGGCCAAAAATCTCGCCCTAGAAACTATTTCAATCAAAACTACAAGAAAGATAGATGCAACAAAGCATAGTGTGGAAGAGCGAGATTTCATAAGTTACATATTGGAAAAAAATTACAATGCACAGAAAGGTAGCATGATGGATGAACAGAGCAGGGTAGAAACCAACTCTTGGAAAGTCAGATTAAAAGAAGAGGAGTTTGCCAACTGGATACAAAATTGCAACTGCTTCTATCTTTTTTTCGACGGGGCATCTAAATCAAATCCCGGTACAGCCGGAGCAGGGGGACTGATCATCAACGCCGACGGGGAACGCATCCTCCATTATGAGTGGGGTCTAGGGAAGGTCTCGAATAACAGAGCTGAAGCGTTAGCCCTATTTCAGGGACTAACTCAGTTAAGAAAACTGGGGATAAATTCGGCAAAGATCTTTAGGGATTCTTCTGTTGTCATCCACCTCATGGTTCACCAGAAGGATTCACCCAATACTCTCCTTCAACAAATCAACAGGCGCAATCAACTACTGCATCAGACAATGGACGATTTACAATACTACCACATCCTTCACAATCTTAACAAGCAGGCCGACGGTTATGCCAACAGAGCGTGTGAAAGGTCAGTAGGTAGCTTGTGCTGCAATTACGAGGAGACCCATCAGCCCTTGCCATGAACCAAAATAATCTATTTAGCACTAAATTAGACAGCATTGACAGAAAGAATTGGAATCAGACTTCACAGGCTTTCAACAAGATCAAAATTTGCAGATGGATATGGCAAAGATTCGATCTGCCTAAAAATATCATCAATCTCAATAGCTCCGCCAGCATCTATCTTCTCAGTCCTGCTTCACGGAATCTCCAGGACTGCTCTCTGACCTCCCCGCGCCTCCCTCAGGATTTCCTCACTTATCCCGTGACCAGCTCCCTCCTCTTCCGCCTCCCCCCTCCAATCTCCAGCGCATCATACTGTTCTCCTCTTCGTCGCTCTCATCCTCGCCATTGTCGCCAAGAGGGTTCGGGCCCTCAGGAAGCTTTCTGTGTGCTTTGCACATTGACTCTCCTTTATCGCTCTTGCTTCCAGGAAGGCCTCTACCTCCCGTGTTGTGGACTGTATCTCTGGGCAGCCATTCTTCATTTGCATTTGCCCCTTATTCTCCCCTTATATCTCCCTCCCCTCCTCCTCACTCCAGAGCATCAATCTGTTCCTCACTTCATCGCACTTATCCCATCCTCTGTCTCCAAGTGGACTCAGGCCTTCAAGAATATTTATGTGCGCTGTGTTGCTCACCGACTCTCCTCTGTCGCCCTTGCTTCCGGGAAGAGCTCTGCCTCCCGTGTTGTGAACTGTAAAATTGGGCAGCCAATCTTTGTACGCTTTTGTCCCTTATTCTCCCCATCCTCAGCAAAAGCTATGGCTCACAATGAGGACTGTTTGCATTGTGCGGACTTGCAAGTTGAGTTGGAAGAAGTTAGGGCTCAGCAACGTGTTTTAGAGAACCAGCAGAGGATTTTGGAAACAAGAATCGAAGACCAGAATCGCATTATTAATGACAAATACCGAGCAGAAATTGACCTCTTCCTGCACAGGGTCTATTCACTTAATGAACAGTTTAGCCATTTGTCAAACATGTGCAGTCATGCGGAAGAGTTGATTTCGATCCTGAAATATATGATGGACAAATGCAACAATGAAGCCCCAAGTTCCTCAAGTGCCAAGCAAGTAGAAGGGGATGAAAAGCCAGAGGAATCTACTGTAACACACATTAGTCATATAGAAATAGATTAAAAATGCTTTGCAAATGTCAAATTTTGCTGCTCCAATAAGTAAGAATCTACAGTAGTTCAGATATCTTTAGAAGCAGAAAAAGTAGGAGTAGGATCAAGGAGAGATATCTGTTTTGTAACTCCATTGATCCAGGCTTCCCTCAGCACTTGATGTACCTCAGGAGCTCTGACTCCCCTCTTTTTTCAGCTATTAATACAACAACCGACTTTGTTAAAAAAAAAAAAAAAAACTCGATGTCACATAAACATACCTATAGTGAAACTAATAGGAAAAAATAACTCTTTTCATTTTCCTTTTAACAATGAAATGCCTAACCAGGTAGGGGAAGAAGAAATCAATCAACAATGCAACAAATAAGTGATGCAACAATTGATCTCCTTAACTTCACTATTCCAGTCAAAATCAAAGCCCTATATGCAATGCAAATAATTGTTTTTATTTTCTTTCCTTTTAATGTTTAAAATGCAAAGAAACATATGAATGCAACTTGATAAATAATGAAAAGAAACCACATTGACTTTAACTGTAATGTAAAAGTTACTTTTCAAATTCAACAATCATTATATGCATACAAACCTTAATTGAGAAGAAGAAAGAAAGAATGAAACAAAATCTTATCAAAAGGGTGATAACACTCAGAGGTGATTAACACTCACATGACATTTGAGGGGAAATTGTTTTGCAAAAATGAAAGAAAAAACATGTTATTTCACGAAAGGGATTTACAGTTGTGGATAAAAGTATCTTCCTTAGATCTAGTGGACTTGTCTAGAACAACAGAAAGAAAATAATATAGAGTTTTCCTTAGAAAAATTGAAGAATGGAAAGAGGCTTACCTGGAATTCGTTGCAAGCTTTACTCTCCTCCTGGCTTGTAAGCTCTAATCATAGCTCTGATTGCTATAATTAGAAATTGCACATACAACCAAAACAAGCCAAGGATCCACAACATCTACGTAGCATAATTCATTACTCTATTCAATGAATCAACAAGGCATTGAAATACATGAAAGTAAACGTAACATAACACATATAAGAAAACAATATACTCTTTGTATTCATAGAAAGAGAAGAGATTTTACAACCAAGAATAGTAGTTGATGTTGTAGAGATCTCCCCAAATGACTTGTCCTTCCTTGTCACCCTAATGCATGAATATGGAGACTATTTTAGATTCAAGGTAGCAGCATGAGGGCATGATCAGTCTCCAAAAGTCAACCCTAATGTTATGGATGGCAGTAAATTTATAGGAGAGGGATGGTAGTTTAGGATTTACCATAATGAGCATGAGATTCACTTATGATGGGAGGATGAGCTCAATGGATAAGAGGTGAAGTATCCAAGGTAGTATCAGATAGGACTCAAGCTTCTTATCCATAGTAAATGGTTAAAACAACCCCTAGAAGATTTTGGAAGAGGAAGCTTTTGAAATCTTTTTAATTTTCTCGAATTCCTAGAATTAGCACGGCCCCAGCAAGGAGCAACTAGTTCTAACTAGCGCTGGTGAAGAAAGGAGAAACAAACACTGAATGCATGTGTCTAAATGGGTAGGGTGTGATGGGGCTTAAAAGCATTGATTTTTAGTAGTGATTCCCAGAAACTCAGACATTTGGAAAGGTCATGCTTAGATATTTGTGTAGGGATGATGACAACATGTTCATGGATGTGGATTGATCTCATTTGTAGGCCTATTTATTAGATGTGATAAAATGGCCTATAACAAGAACAATAACATCACCCTTACCATCTAAGTAAAATTGATTTTTATGTTTTTATGTCTATAAATATTATTTTATATTCAAAACATTGTCTCTCCTTTCAAAAGGTTTTGTCCTCAAGACATAGTTAATAATACTTTTTTATAGTTGAGCATGCCTTGTTGAGGCATCATCTTTATCTTTTTGCAAAGGTTTGACCCTATTCTTAATAAAATATTGAAAACTAGTAAGGTCCCTTTATAATGTGTTCACCATACTTTTAATTTGTTTGACCTAGTTATGTAACATGAAGTCTTGGTGCTCATTCCTATATTACATTCTTCCTACCTTAAGGTTAGAATCATTGAGTTTATTTTCCAATGTCCTTTGATTTCCCTATTGTCTATTTCCTTGATCTTCTCCTTTTAATTATGAAGCCTTTGCTTGTATAATAGGTTTTCAAGGCCATATAATTAAAATTTTTACTTATTGCCGATAAAATTCCACTAATTGTTCCTTTGTATTGGTGGTGGAACCACCTAGATGAAACAACCATTTAACTCTTCATTCAGTATCTATTCCATATAGTAGTAAAGCACAAAACCTTTCATTAATTGTGGATTTTGTATTTCTATAGAAATTTGATCACATATATTTGTCTCCTTGACCTCTTATCCAGTAGTTACAATAACCTTTACATGATTCCTTGGTAGGATACATAAAAATGATTTAAATTCTTAACGAATTTGATTTCTACATGGTTATGACTACTTCCAAAAATAAACTAGTATCATTACCTCCTATTTTATATAATTCCTCTAAGTTTTAGAGTGTTTATAACTTCTTATTTTTTAATCATCATTATGAGTGAAACTCTAGGGTTGTATCCTCTTTTTCTTTTGTCTTTAACATTATGAATGTTCATTAATTGATGTGGAAGGCACTTTATGTAATTTAGGTTGTGATTTTTCTTTTCTTGTAATAATTTCTTCTTGAGGCACTCTTCCTTCATTCATCTTCTATTGGGACTAGGAGATTGAAGTTGGTGATATTTTGACATGGATATATCACTATCACATTCTAATTTCAACCCATAGGTGACTTTATTTTCTAAATATAATATTTCCATTTCCTTTCCATTTATAACTTTGCAATGATGTAGTGATTTGTCTTCTTCCTAAAATTTTTCTTCAAATCCAATCTTTAACTCCTCCTCTTTTTCTACCCTCATATACTTTTTTTAGTATCTTCTTTCTTTCATATATGTCTTGGATCCCATTTCTTAATAGATTCCATGCATTTAGTTCATTTTTTCTTTAAGCTTCAAAACTTTGTTTACTTCCCTCTTGTTGATGTGTGAAAGATATTTTGATTTTTTGGTGTGTAGTTTGGGAGGATGTTTGACTTGACTAAACATTGTGATATTTTTGGTATGACTTAGTTTCAATTCCTTCATTCTCATCTTATGCATATCTATTTTCATGGCCTTAATAGCACACATCTCCAATGTGAGGCTTTAACACAAAGAAATCAATTTATAATTGATCTCATAATAACTCAAGCACTCTTGTCATAAGTGTTCCTTGATCATGAATGTATTGGTCAACATCTCATTTTGGTTGTAATCTAGCAAGGTTTTTCCCAAAAAAATGTTTTTCTTATATACTATAGAATCTTTTAAAAAAATTATCTCTAAAAATATTCATGTTGAATGAGATACAAGATTGAGGATTTCCAACACATGTACCATTTTTATGCTAAGCCATTAAAGGGCATGGATGATATTTGATTTTTTCTTCTTCATTTTGGATGTTATATATGTTAAAATTCTTCTCCCTTGTTTATCTTTTCCACTCTCTATTTTTCATTTTCATTAAGTATCAATAATTATACCTTCATGATTAATAGTTGAATGTATCTTGGAGGGTTATTATGGCCTATGATAGTGGTGAGAGGGCTAAGACAACAATTGTGGGTGAAATGGTAAAAGTAACATTTTGGTTCGGTCCTATGATCACATTCACAAGCGAGAGATGTATTTGGAATATGGTCAATTTTAAGTATCCCTTTATTGTTTTATATTTTTATTTAATTCATCTCAACTTTGGTTGATTTCAACCTTGAATTTCTCTATTTCTAACATGTTTTTCCCAAATTTCTCTTCTATCTTTTAAATTCCAGTAGTTCTTCTATATTAGTGACCATTTTATTTCTCATTCAAAAGATAAATTTCCTCTTTGTTGTAGGCATAGCCACATTTCTAGCTTATTATGATCATGAGGATTAACATTTTTGGTTGAAACTTTAGGGAGGCTTACCTAAAGTGTATGCAAGACTAAGAAACAAGTACTTATGGTCAAGCAAATTAAGGATGCTTGATAAATACCTAATGAACCCTAACAAAGGAGACTACGTAAATTTACCCAAACCAATCCCAATGCAATGGGGACCACTAATTCAAAGAGAATGAAGGGAAGCGATGAATGGTGATCCTTGGATGAACTTGCAAATAACCTACTCAAATATCTCTCTTCAAACAATAGGAATGAGACTTGCTAAAAGAGTTAGGGCTAAAACTATGGTTTCAGACCTAGGGCTAGCAAAATCTCTCAAACGGGCCAATAAATCTCAACCCTTTTCAAGGGAAATTAATGGCTAGGGAAGGCCGAATTTAGGGCTAATTTTCTTTTGCAAAATGAGACCTCTATGCTAAGGTAGGAGGCTTCATATAAATCTTGTCCCATCCTTCATTCACCTTTTGATGATATTCTTTTTAGTTTGGGGCAACAATGGCTTTTCACATTTCTTTTCTTTCTTACATCAACCTCTTCATGGGCTCCTTGCCCAAATGGTTGAAGGGTCAATCAACACTTCAAGGTATAACCAATTCAAGGTGACATGAGACCTGAAGCTTGGGATGTGATGAGCTTTGTAATGAGTGGAAAGTAGTAAGTATGGTACAAAGATGGGAACCCTTTCATCACTCCAAGTATTCCCACTCAATATCATCCTAAGAGAAATATAACCTTACCTAATTTGAGACAAAAATTACTTTGGCTTGATTATTCAATAAGTTTTACAATTTTACCAAATTTATTTTCTTTTATTTCTCTACTTCCAGGAATGTTTACGACAGGAAAAGAAAATATTTTATTTCGCTGAAGATATATTTCAAAAATATTGCAAAGGGTTGAAAATAAGGTAGAAGATTATTTATTTAAATAATCAAAATAACTTACTTTGAAATTGATTATTTGTTTAAATAATGGAAATATATTTTATTTTGTTGAAATATTATTCCAGGGGAAATGGCCACGATGATCCTAATTAGTTTGATGAGAATGATTTATTCATTTCTACCAACCCAATCGTAACAATCAATAAGCTTGTGGTTAAAACGAACAAAGAAATTGTTCGTTTGATTTGCATTAGAGATAAAAATCTTAATATTAAAGATAGGATCAACATATTCAATCAAGATGTGTAGAGATATCAGGTAATAACCATATTTTAAAGTTGTTTTTTTATGTCATAAGTTCAATTATGAAAGTTTTTTATTTAAATTTTACATTATCTAATTGAAAAAACATTTTCTTTCTTATATAGTTATTGGCAGAGACAACACAACATCCAGACAACATGAGTCAACTTTCAATCCTAGATCATGTCGTATGTGAGGATCCTCTACCATAAGAGGAGCATAAAGAAACCATTCCAACAATATCGACTAGTTCACAAGGTAAATAATTAAAATGAAAATTTATTTTTTAATATTGATGAAGTACTCCAATGATTCTGCCTTTGAATGAGTTCTTTGAATCATTGGGTAGCCTCAACTTTTCTTGTTGCAGTTGATGATATACCCCTCTTGTAGCAGACTCGTCAACATCGTGAGTACACGACCAAGTCATCAATGAGAGATACAAAGGCTATAAGAACCAAAGGGGAAGAAGAAATTGATGAAGTCATTTCTGAATTCTTTTTAAAAACAAAGAAAAAAAATGACTGTACTAATTATATTATTAGAAACATCACGTACCATATTATGGAAACGTATTTTTTATGATGAGATTATTGAGATGAAGTATTTTGTGTCTGTAATTAATGAATGAATGAAGGAATGTTATATGGTAATGAATAATTGTTATATGTTTCATTATGTACAAAACCACATATGTTTATTTATGATTTTTTTGTTTTTTGGTGTCTATGCACAGATCCTAATGTGTTGATTTCAAATATTTCCTAGTATATAGATTGAGTATTGGGGTATTGAGAGTGATGTGAGCGGGTGGGAGGGGCCATAAGAGCTTCCAACTTCATGTGGTTGGACCTGTTAAATAGAGAATAAAATATGATTTGGATAATCTTAGAGAAAACCTCCCTCGATCCAACAGAGCAACAACAAAGTCAATGTTGAATTCTTTATTGCTCCATTAAATTGAGAGTTGCTTTCTCCAAGATTAGACTACTCCAATAAATTATTCCTGAAACCAAGAGAAACTCACTTAGATATTCATGCACTTGATGTCCTTAATTAATATCTAGTCATAAAGGTGTCTTTTAATTAATTTTATTATTTTGATGATTCTTTATCTACCTTTAACTCAATTTATGTGAATTGCAAGTATTTTTATTTTCTATTTATATATTTTCATCCCAATTTTGACATCAAATAAATTAAGATGGAGCTTAATTGGTGCATTTCAAGTATGTTATAGAAATAAAATCAAGATTTTATTGTTTTGTAATCTAATTTTTCTATAATTGCTATGCATATATCAGCAATGATCTTCAAATTAACTTAATTAGCATATTGTTTTTTAATTTCTGCTTACTATTTTTTTCCATTGAGAAACTTATGGGTATATGCAATTAATGTTTTCCCATATTTATAGATGGCATACCTAGTAAACTTTTCAGCATATGCTAGTGTATTGAACCCAAGGACATTCAGACTAGGCACCTACTGGCATGGAACTAACTAAATGCCCAAAAACATTGGTAACAATTGGTTAAGTTAATCCCTTATGCTCAAATAACCACTTAATGTTGTATAATTTGTCTAGGCACATTTGTATAGGATGATTTGGGACCATGTCTCCTTTTTCACCTCTCCAAATATACCAATTCATAATAAGTGGAAATGTTGAGACAAAGGCTTTCAAATTAATCTATGGATACTACCATTCTCTCAGAGATTTATATACTTTCCTTTGTAGTAAATTCCAAATCCAATATAACTTATTTTGTGGTAGTCTCTACCTTTGACAAAAGTATAATCTCCATCTTACACTAGATAATATAGAACAATAGGAATTACCACCTAGTTACAATAAGTATTTATACAAACTCAAGTAACAGAGATACTTCTCACATATGTTTGTCAAAGTCCATTATGTTAACTTTCCCTTCACTAGACAAGATGACAAGGTCCATATTAGTATCTTGGAAAGAGATACCAATTATTGGGATAAGAAACAAGGATACCTATACCCTCATTTGGTGTTGTTAAGTTTGGCTTTAGACCACCAGTATGTCTTCCTTACATTGTGTCATCAATACTAGACATAGAGAGTTTTCTAATGTTGTCATTGTTGGATTTAAAGCACCTCTACATGACTATATTTCATTTTCCACCATTTACCCCAAACACCCAATCACCCCTGGAGACCCATATATTTATGATTTATTGAAATCATATATCCTACTAGGTGAGTTTGATATGAACATAAATTCTCATAGTATCAAGAACAAAATCATGGTCATTGTCTACTTTGTAAATGATACACTTCCTTCAATTTAGTATAAATCCTTGACCACCTCAACCCTCCATAAAGTGGTAGAGTGTGACATATTCAAATAGTCTTAGCCCATCTCCTTAGCCTCATTCAAAAAGAAAATAAAGAAGCATTCTTAGTAATCCATGATCCATTTCTAAACATTACAATGCTTAGGAAGTACTAACAAAATAAGAGCAAGTACCATTGCCTTCTTGATGATGTTGTTTCTAATTTCTTTCAAGTTATTTAACATTCTCACAATAGTTGGTGTTCTGGTGGAAATTCTTCTCAATGTGCCCTAGGTTTCCAAAATAGTAACAAAATTTTAGCCTTTTGACTTTCGTTCATTGATTTTCACTACCACGATTTCTAAGATACTCGTGATCTTTGTGATGGTTCCCTCTATAATTATTCTCCTTGCCTTTTCACATAGGTGGATGTTGATACTTTTTAATATTATTGGGCTCTTGAACCCAAAGGATGTCGAGTTCCACTATTCTCTTGACAACCTCTAGACCCAACAACTCGTAATATTGCAACATAGAGGGTGGAAAACTAGGGAATATTGAAAGGTGAGGGTGAGGAGAGATGCAAATGAAACATGAAATCAACTTTACAAAATGTGAAGGACTTTGAGAGTCTAGGATAAGAAAGCACTAAATGCACAAGGGGAATCAAAACCAAGCCAAAAACCAAGGGAAGGTATCAAACTCCAAGACACCCTTCAAAAGGAAACCACAAATAGAGGAAAGAATGAGCATAAACAACATTTGAGAGGGTGTCAAATCAACTCTTGTAGGAAGATAAAAACAAAACAATGATACAAAGAGGAAACATAGCCATAAAAGAGAATTATGAGTAGGAAGAAACCCAAGAACACCCCAAAGAGAGGAAATTGAGAGAAAAGGTAAATAAATATTTATTAGGAACCTAGAATGGAGTGTGCACCATCCAACGAATATTCAAAACTTAGACTAAAATCCACAAAGGACCCAAACCAAAAGATAATTCCCATGAAATAAAAAATGCCTATGAAATAAATAATGCATCGACTCTCCACTAACCAGGAAGAGTTTTATCTTCTAAGCATTTGAAAACAACCATGAACAAAAAATACAAGAGAACTAAGAATATAAATAGCTATAATACTAATGAAATACATGCATTCTTACCAAAATAATTTGCATTATGTTGGTTATCTATATTCTCACCCATTTCCTTGTCATGAAAGCTCTATTTTCATATCTCTAATGTGCATGATGATGATATCTGATGGTATAGGTTTTCAAATTCTTCTTCTAAATGAAAACCAATGTAATTAATACCATTCTTGTTGGTGCATGGGACTTCCTTTGATACAATGAATAGGTGGGTGGATCATCTATTTCCCACTTCCCTTGGAAGTCACAACCCTTAAAGATATCTTAAAGCACCCACGGTGGGGGAGGATAATCATCTAAAGCAATGTTCAAGAATTACATTCCGAGTGGCTCCCAAATTGTGTCATTCCATAACGAATCTAGAGGAATATAATCATAGATTATTCCTTTGTTTTTTAACCTATCAATGAGTTTGTTTCTTGTTATTATCACATGTAATAAAGTGCATTCTAGCAATTCCAAAAACATGGATTGGATTCTCTCTAGTCCCCCTTCCAATCTCCAACTATTTGAAACTTTAGAAACAGATTATCCTTGTTGCCTGTTTTTACTATTTATATGATCAGATGTGAATCCCTTTCTGCAACAAGACTTAATAACTTTTTTTTTTTTTATTTACCTGTAGGCCATACTCCAAATAAAGAGTTTTGTTGAGTTGTTTCTATCTATTCCAGTTAATTCTATACAAATATTGGGGATGGTTCCTTTATCATCTCTAAATGCCCCTCCATGACTAGCAGGTCCTAGATTTTCCTTTAAGGCTCCATCAAAATTGAGTTTAATGAAAGTAGGGGGAGGAGGATTCCATTTTCTTGGAATGTTACACTTAGGATTACAGGTTATGACTGAGGGCATTGGAATAAAAGGGGGGATTCCCAAAGAGTTTAGAATTATACCTTCTCGAGAGTTGTAGACCCAATCTTGAGACAAGTTAGAGGCTATTATTGTTTCTTTTATTCTCCTAGAAATTTGTTCCCATATCATTCCTTCAAAGGCTGAAATATTTTTGAAGATATGTATGTTTTATTCCTTCTAAGTTTCCCATGTTATGAATCTAGGAATAATGTACCAGGCCCTATCGATAATGAGGTGAGAAAATGTTGAACCTATTTAATATAATAGAGAATATTTCATACTATTTATTGATCTATTTGATTGACGAAAAATGAGGGCACCTTTGTCCCAAAAAAAGGAGAAGAAGGTACAATGAACATTAAGTAACTATTTTTCATTTACATAATTTGAGGAGAAAAGATGAAAAAGGGCTCCCTAAAAAGCTTTGTGTTGCAACTTGTCCTAAGTTATAACTTTACTGTGTTCTAGAAGCCCAAGGAAAAAGTAAAATTTTGGCCTTATATTCAATCTCTAAATCTTTCTCTATATGTTATCGTATATCTTTGATGCAACATTTGTTTCTATGTTGTAAGCTTATTTTAGATTGTATTTTCTAGTTTGTTTATATCCCCATATGAGCTTATTTGGCCCTTGTTGATTTTTAATTCTCTTATTTAGAAGCTCTTTCCAAAATATTTCCCATTTTATGTTGTCAACAACTTGATTCCATTGCTCCTTTGGCAACCATGTTCTTTATTTTGATTGCTCCACTGGAGGATCTAGTATTGGCCTACTTTAAGATGCCCTTATTTGAACATATTATTTTATATTTCCTATATATTGTCTAGATCCTTCAATTTGGGCATTTGATTCCATGAGTCTTCCCAAAAATTGTACCACAAAAAAGCACCAAAATACTTTTTGTTTCAATCCATTCTCCGCAACTAATAAATTAGTCCCCACAACAAGATCAAGTTAGACCGGATTTAGTTGTTCCATCGAGACTTCTATAAAGGTATTCTTCCTTCAGCCTTAAATGGAAGGAGATTTATAGATTTGACTTTAAAGGAGGAAATGCCCCCTTTGCTTCATTTGATGGTAGACACTTTGAGCCTCGAGGTTATTTTCCTTTTATTTCATTATAGAGCATTTTAATCCTTGTTGCCATTGGGATAGTTGAGCTTAGATATTATATATTAGCTTTGAGTTTTTACTTTTCTAGGAGTGGGCTTCACACATCCACTATGTATTGCCACTTATGTACTAAGTAATCTCATTGACCTAATTTTGGTCATTTGTTGGACATGAGGAAACTTGTATTATGTTATCTATAAGAGTGGATGGCTCGATTTGGGGGAAAGATCCACACATCACATACTAATGCACATTTAAATACACCATCTATTCATGGAAGAAAAAGACATTTTTTTATGTTGCACCTTCAGATATTTGAAATGTGTTGTTGGGACAAACATATTTGTGGGGAAGGCATGAATTCTATGAATTACACCCTTGGAGCATTGCCCTCAACATAAAACGAAGACTTTTTCACATTTCCAAGGAAAAGCCTAAACTAAATATTTATTTGATCTCTACAAAACAAAATAGTGTCATAAGTTTCAAAGTAAAAAACACTAAAAAACCCTTTTGTATGTTTTATATTACTATAAAATGAATTTGATTCCATTCATAACTCATTGGATTGTTGATGTTGAATTTTTTTTATAGTGATATATCCATAGTGCAAGTTTTGATGTTCAAAAATGGATCATACGTCAACACCTAAATCTCTACTTTGGGGATATCCAAAACAATTTACTTGTCTTGGAGAACATTCATGTCAAGGGATATAGAATGATGACAACTAAGAATGTCGCAGATGTCATGGAAGCGTTAATTGATGCTCATCTTGAAATTGGTGATGAAATTGTAGCTCTAAGCTTTCTAATATGGCTTGGCATGTACATTAGCATTCCCTGGGAGATGCCCTTTACAAGGAAGCTTGATACATTTGTCTCTAATGTGAATGCTTCTTATTTGGAGTCATTGTTGAAGTATTATTTTCGTGTTCACACTCTTTTACACATGCATCATATAAAGAGTAATCATCCATCGGGTTTCTATTCTCTTTCCAAATTGTATCATTTTCTTGTCTTTTCAATAAATAATTTTGAAAAGTTAAATCTCTTATTGTCTAGATATGCAGAGACTCAAATATTTTAAGACTCATTATCATAATTATAAATTTAGTGTTATAAAAGTAATTTTGTAAGTACAATTTTCCCTCTTGTGTCTGGTTATCTAGATATGCAGACACTCAAATATTTTAAGATTCATTATCATAATTACAAATTTAGTGTTATAAAAGTAATTTTGTAAATACAATTTTCCCTCTTGTACAGAAAGCTTTAGAGTTAGGTTTTGTTATTGACATGATATCGAATATGACCTTGCTACTTTTCTTATACGGGCTTGCAAATTTATTTATAAGTTCAAAGTTACTAACCAATCTCCCAATAATGCATCTAGCTTCTCATAGTCATTGTTTTGGAATTTTCGCGCATTCCCTTTTGTTCAATGTCTGTATGTGTCATCAGTCATGTGAATAGACTCGAACTTGGACGAGCTTCCTTGGAGAACATTTTTTTTCTCAACTTAGCTTTGCTATCCATTATGGTCCCGAGATCAGGAACTATCCAAAACTGCACTTATGAGATGTTGACAATTATAACGGCCAAATGGAGATCCAATATTTTCCTTACATTTTACTTCTATGGAGAGATAGGGTGAGATTTGTTTTAAGTAAATTAAGCTTCGCATCTTGCACCTTATAATTTGTTTTCTGATTTGAGTGGCAGATCCTTGGTTGAATTCATTGAAGCATCTTGCACCATATAATTTGTTTTCTGATTTGAGTAGAAAATCCTTTGTTGAATTCATTGAAGCATCTTCCACCATGTATTTGCGTGGAAGATCCTTTGTTGAATTCAGTGAAGCAACTTCCTCATCATAACATAGAAATTTTCTTGGCATTGTTTGGAACCATATTTTCTCCTTTTGTTTTCAGCACTATTATTCTTTCTGTATAGGTTAACTGGTGTGATTTCAGAAGCTACGAGTACAGTATTAAATGCTTTAAAATCTTGTTCTCTGCCAGGATTGACTAAACTATTTTCAAACAATTATGAATCTATGGTATTCGTCTTGGATGATAAGAGAGGAAACATGTTGAGGCTTACAGGTGGATATCATTTTTTTAAATATTCCAAAGGTCATCGGATTTCTGACGCCATATCTATCGGATGTACAACAACGCCATCAGATATGGTTTCCCTCCGTCGGATTTATGATGTATAATGGTAGGATGTCTCTCATCAAATGAAAGTGGCACCATTGTAATTATTTGACGAATCTCTAATTCCATATCGTCGAGTGGCATGTCGACTATCTAACGTCGATTATGTGGGATTACATTATACATATTGATGAAATCTTTGTGGGAGATCCAACCAACGATGCGACGTCGATTCCGATTGCATTACATTGTAGATATTGACGAAGTCTCCATTGGAGATCCAACAGAATATTCGTCTCTTGTCTGTTGCTTATCTAAAGAGGGACGTGTTTCGGATTTCCGGACGAGCCTGACAATGAGGGCCATTAGACTCACGACACAAGTCTTTCTAATAACCAATGAAACTGTTATCAGATTTTAATGCATTATGCAATAGTGAAGTTGGGAATAAGTGAGTCTTCATCACTCACCTCTCTTTCTTGCATTACAATGAAGTCTTTTAAGCTTTTTAAAGGATCTATGGCATAAATTTCATGGGTATATTATTATGGAAAAACTAAAAAACCATGGACTCAAAACCCCATTAGTAACCTAGTCAACTAACTCTTTCTTTGAGAAGTTTAACTAACATGTATACTTCTAAATGACCACCTAACACTACAATCCTTTACTATATATTAACCTCCACACACTCTTTGCTACCAAATATTTTGCAACCGATGCATGCTTTTTAATCCTCACTCTCTCATCTCCTTAGGAATTGCAGTTTTCTTCCATTTGACTAGGGGAATACCCTTTTTTTTTCTAGGATCATAATAGTATATAGCTTATTCTCCTCAAATTCTAAGACTACCTTCATAATAATACAAAACTACCCAAATTACTTGAATCCACTTTGCAATTATATCTACTAATTAGGGAACATCTAGGAAAAACCTTTTGTCTTCTTCATTTACACCCATATAACAAATAATATATTTTCCTATATTGATCTTCATACATGTAGTTGAATGATACAAATCTACAATATCCTTTAGATTTTGAACATATCTTCTCGCCCATCACAAAACAAGAGGATGACATCTATGAATAGCAAATGGGATAGAAACATATTTCTTCTAATCATTACACCTTTGAATGAACCTATTATCTTGGTTCCAATTAAAGGAATCAAAAACTAAAGGCGGGGGGTGGAGGGTGGAGAGGAAACCATGCTTCAATGCTCTCCCATGCTTAAAGAAAGCTAATGCGGGTTCATTGATCAAAATAGAAAAGGATAATATAGACACATAACTCATCACCCATTTTACAAAATGCATATTGAAATGAAATTGAATCAACATTAGCTTCATACACTATCTAAGGGATATGGTTAGTACACATTTGCATCACTTCCTTATGATATCCTGTCGTACCCTAAGACTAAAAGACGATGGGATAAATCTCCAAAAATTCTCACTCAAATCCTTCCTAATTTGAAATCCTTTTGACTAGGATTTTCAAACTCCTAGCCTTCTTAAAGCCTCAATGACTACCATTGATACAGGTGGATATTGGTGGCCACCCGCCAAGTCCACTTGGACCCTCACCATTGTTTCTTTCAGCTTTTCAGTTTCCTTAATTGTAGCACAGTTTACTATTTTTAGCAGTTTTTTGAGTCCTAAACTTCCGGAGCCATTTTGAAGTACTAAATGACGTTTTTTGGAAAACTGGAAGCAAATGTTTTTCTTTTCAAAGTTGTAGTTCTCGGATATATCTTTCTAATGAGATATTGTGCACGTCAAATAGAAATCGTATGCCAAAGTTACGACCCCAAGAAGTTGATGTACCAATTTACCCCAACGGGGCCCACAGTTTGGTGTTTCATCTTCTAGGGTTAAGTTTTTGGATGTTTAAGGTTTTTCATTGTTTCTCAACAATAAATAGGCCTTCGAGCCTCATTGTAACATAGTTCAAAGGCATGTAGCCGCCACATCTCTTCTCAGAGATAAGCTACCATCGCCTTAGCTGGTTTATTTCCATTTCTGTTTGTAAGCATATTTCAATATTTTACAGTAATGAAATGAAGTGTTATTTCCACTGCATCTTTGTATTTATGGTTATCTTTGTAATTTGTTGTGTTTCCATTTAAATCTGGATCAGTGGTATCAGAGCGGTCTATTTTTTCTCTTTTTTCTTTGCATGTCTCCAACGAGGTCGGGATATAAGGAGTTAGAGCTTGAACTGGTCGAACCTTTGCAAGACCAACCTCACAAATCCCGAGGGCCTCCCATGGCAGATGAAAAGAAAGACGAGGGAGCAGGAGATCCTATCAAAATCTTGCTCGAAGAAACCCTCGAGCGGCAAAGGAACGCGATGATGGATAGCTTTGCCTAAATCCTTTAGCGACTACCCAAAGGTGACGCATCAGCTTCCAACAACTACTCTGGAAACACCACACCCTTTAAGGTACAAGTTAATTTTGAAATCCCCATCTTCAAGGGTCAAATAGACGCAGATGTCGTAGATAAATGGTTAAATCTGCTAGAAGGGTATTTTTCTGTTCATGATTTTTCGAGTCGGGAAAAAATTATTTTCACTATTCTCAAAGCAGCCCCCCATGTCAAGGACTAGTGGGAAACCTACTGCTAGCAGAAGGATGAAAGTACAAGCTCACTATTTTCAGTTGCACCCACTTGGAATTCATTCCGGACTGCCATCAAGGAGCAGTACTACCCCGTTGGAAGCTATGAGGATCAATACATAAAGTGGACCATATTACGACAGGGAAGGGACCAAGACGTGCTAGAGTTTACCAATATTTTCCATACCCTTAGCACAAAGTTGGGTATCAAGGATTAGAGCAACATTTGGTACCCCAATACCATGGCTGCCTACACAAGTACATCCAGGAAGAAATAGAATTCCTGAACATCTCCTCGCTTTGCACAACATATCGATATGCCATCAAGGTCGAGCAAAAGTTTAAACAGAAGAAGCGAGACTTTGGATCTATGAACCCTAAGCAAGGGAAAGGTGCCCCCAAACCGCAGAACAAAGGACAAAGCCAAGGTGGGGCGACCCAAGACAACCCGCCAAAGTTGCAAGCAAAAACAATGCCGCAAAGCTGAAAAAGGACACGGGAAAGTGGTGGGAGTTCCATAAGAGCTCCACTCACAACACAAGTGAGTGTCAGGCCAAGCAGTCATTGGTGGCCAAGATAAGGGTTTCAGAATCAGATGCATGTTCCGACTCTGAGTCAGAACCTAACAAGGGGAATGACAAAGGGAAGCAGATTATCGATTCCCTCAGGGGTGGACATCGATCTGACCCGAGGTGTGTCATTGCCCAATGGACCAATCTATCGACACTCCGTTCTGGAGAACAGTGAAATCAAGAGGTAGATTCAAGAGCTGTTGTAGAATGATCGCCATCAGAAGTGGTCCACATACCTGCAACAGTTCCATTTGAATATCAAGTATAAGAAGGGCAACACCAATAATGTTTCAGATTGTCTCAGTTGACCACTGATCGTGGCATTAACCACTGTGCTCAACTCTTGTGGGCACGAGACTTCTGATTGGCCACTTCTCTATAAAAGCGACCCAGAATTTGGCCACGCATACCATACACTCTTAGAGGGTCAGCATGTTCCAGATTTTCACCTCCAGGATGCCATGTTATGCCACTTGGGTCACCTTTGTGTTCCTTCAAGCAAACGTGCCAAGATGATTTGGGAAGTACACTACAATTGGGTTGTTGGGCATTTTGGGGTCAAGAAAATGGTAGCAGTACTAAAGAAGTATTTCTATTGGCCGAATCTTCGATAGGATGTCGTGAAGTACATCAAATCATGCACTTTCTGCGTCATTGCCAAACCAACCATCAAGAAGAAAGGTCTCTATACCCCGCTACCTACCCCTAGTCGACCTTGGGAATCCATCTCCATGGATTAAATGTCAGGCCTTCCTCCTACTAAGCATGGAAATGACTGTGCTTTTGTGGTCGTCAACAAGTTCTCGAAGATGGCCATTATGGCGGCCTACAATAAGAATATCACAACAAAAGCCACTACTAAACTCTTCTTTGAACGAGTGTGGGTACACTTTGGGATCCCACAGTCTATCATCTCAAATCGGGACATCAGGTTCCTCAGTACATTTTGGTCCAGCCTCTGGTCAATGTTGGACACCAAAGTCACAAAGTCTACAACCTTTCATCCTCAAATTAATGGCCAGACAGAGGTTGTGAACAAGATGATCGTACACATCCTGCGCATGTACAACTCAAAGCATCCACGCACATGGGATGAGAGCCTCCCCTATGTTCAGCACAAATACAACCAGGCTCTCCACAGCTTGACTGGCCACATCCCTTTTCAAGTGAGCTTGGGATTCTAGCCACTATGTCCCACTGATGTGGCCATGCCATTTGCAACTACTCACATAGATTCGGCTTATGTCCAATCCGAAACAGATAAGGAAAATAGCTTCATTGAGCACATCCAACATATTCGCCAATAGGTCCATGACATTTGGAGAAATCAAATGCCAAATACAAGCAGGGACATGATCAACATCGGGTGCCACACAAGTTTTAGGTGGGCAACAAAGTCTGGTTGCTTTTGCAAAAGGAACGCCTTACCGGAGCCTATCGGAAACTCATACCACTCCGATATGGTCCTTACACCATTACCAAGGCTGTGAGAGACAATGCATTTGAGCTCAGCATTCCCCCATTCCTTGGCCTACAGCCAATGTTCAATATGGATCGCCTTCGGCTATACTTTCCACCATTACCAAACACATCCGACATTGCAGAACAA
>APFE031451840.1:2161-19425 GCA_000404065.3 Pinus taeda | reverse complement strand
ACACCCCCTTGTTAGGGACAGTGCGTGGGGTCCGCACCTTGCCTTCGCGGCAGGTGCGTACCCCGACCTTTTTTTCCATTGCAAAAAAGCCGGGGTACGTAGGTCCCCTGTGGTGAACCTGTAGGCCCCCGCGCGCGGGTTTCTAAACCTAAAAACCTCCAAAAACATAATTTAAACCTTAAAAAACAATTTCAAACAGACAAAAATGAAGAGTAGGATGATGTGGATTACCTGGAGGAGACGACGTTCGATTTCGACGGACGGATTTTCCGAAATCTTCGCGGGAAGTTTCTGGTCAAAAGCCCTTTTTTCTCAACCAAATCTCAAATGGTAAAAATGAATGGTAAAAAGTCCTTTTTATAAGTTTTTGGGTAAATAAATTCTAAAGTTGTTTATTATTTCACTTTAAAAAAGGTGTTTTTTGCGACAAATTTTAACCTATTATTTAAAAGGTATGTATGTTTGAGTTTTGTTCAGGATAACGGATTTCAGGCGAAATTAATCATTTTTCAACGAAAAACCATTAGAGTCATCTTTAAGCTCTTTTCTGACTCCTAAAACATGAAAATATTGTTGAGTTTTTCTTTTTAGGCTCATTAAAACGGAACTAAAAAGACAGTCCTCTTACAGCCCTTTTCTGACCATAAAAACACGAAAAGATTACCGGGTTTTTTTCGTTTCAAATTTGATATTGGTCATAAAACGACGCGTCGTTGATCGATTTTTTACTTTTTCAGATTAGAGGCACTAATTACGAAAAGTACTCCTTGATCGTAAAAGATCAAGCGGTTCTCTCAAGTATTATTTTATACTTTTTCGGCTTGGGAGACACAAATTTACGAAAAAGTCAACCCTGGTCTTCTTAAGTTTTTTCAGACTCTTAAAAATGAAAACGCCAAGTTTCTTCCTATACTGGACTCGTTAATTTCGACAGTAAAGGACCTGTTCAATTACAAACCAGGAACGGACCCTCCTTCTTAGGGTTCATTTAAACTATTGGACTTTCTCCGAAGGGTGAGCTTATAATCAAGCATATGTTATCCTCCTCAAGCTTGTAAAAAATAAAAAGGTACTTGCCAGAAATGGTGGGGGAAAAGAGAGAAAAGTGAGTTTGTTTGTTATCCTTTGTAACCACTCTTGAGCACGACACTTTCATTCACTTGGGTTGGGAAATCCTTTACCTAACAGTTGATCAAACCACATTGAAAGTCTTCAGCCGGTTTCTGGGTATTAACTTTGGGTCAATTGTCACCAAACCATCTACTATGTCGTTATGTGTTCAAGAGGTCAGTGCAAATAAGCCATTCATCTACAAAATATCTATCATCCATCTTGACCATCCCTGAGTTAGTCCTTGCAACTAAATTTCTCCAAACTTGATCTATGATTTCGTGTTGTGGGCTTGCCTACGACGGATCGCTTTCTATTGACTTCAGCTCTTTATCTAGAAAGATGATCTAGAAATCGCCAGTACCTTGGGATCTGCATGCCTCAATGGCAGGTTTCTCGTCTTCAACGACAGGTTGCATCATTGACCTTCGATTGAAGGATTCCGTGACATGTTCGACATCGACACATCTAATCAAATATCATGGATTGTACTGAGTACTTTGAGAGCCATTGTCATTATTGGTGGTTTCTCTCACACGTTTTAACATTTTACATCATTTACTGGTAATCAAGTGGTTTCTACCATGTTCGACTTAGACACGTTTATTCACATGGATAGAATCGTACTATTTCGGGGAGTAGAAATGAAGACCCTAGATCTAGTTTCCACCATCCAGGCTGCGAGTAATTTTGTATTCATTATGTTGTATACTATTCATAAACATATGGCTGCATCCATATTGTGTCTACATGTGTCTATACTTATGATGTATTACAAGATCATTCCTATATCAGAGCAGTAGTTAGTTTTCTAGTTAGTTTTTAGTTTCCTAGTTAGTTTTGATCTGAGTATGGGAATGCCTACCTCAGCGATGATATGATCTCATATATATATTTTTCACTTGAATGTTTTTACAGGTTCCAACCGGGCTCTCTGCAAGATGATCCTCGAAATGATAAAGTACTTCACTCTTCTTAAATGATAAATGAAATCCTCATCTACTACAGACTTCGCACTTTAGGGGAAATCTGTTACACAAAAATATCGTCACCATGATCATTTGCAGTCAGTATGGGTCTATCATCACCTATACTAGCCTCCTAAGCAAGTCTCAGACCTTAACTCTTCATGTCAAGCTTTGCAAAAGAGAGAAAGACTTTGAAAATCAATATTACTCTGGTTCCGTACTTTCTCCTACTTTTACTTGTGGACCTGCACCCTTTGTTCATAATACCTGCGTACCTGCATGCTCTGTCTGTAAAGGGGTGGGTGCGTACCCCTGTGAGAGTAAAAAAGCGCAAGTTTATCTAAAAAACTCACTTTTGGGTTAATTCTAGATGTTTCTAGAAGGATTTTGACGTGGATTGTTCGCTCCAAGGTGGTTCATGCATCCCAAAAGAGAAGGAGCTAATCCCTTGATAGGGGGAGCTATCCCTTTGAAGGAGGCTTTATCCCTTTGAAGGAGGACCTAGTAACTTCCCTCCATTGCACTATAAATTAAGGCATTGGGTCAGTTGCTAGAGAGGTTAGAAGCTGAACATTTTGAGGGTAAATGCTAATGGAATTGGGACTTCCTAGTTAAACTTGAGAGGAGAGATCACATACCTTTTGGTTTCATCGGGAAGTGAGTGAAACTTGTCAAAGTAGAGGAGACTTCTTGTCAGACCCTGGGAAGAGCTTGTACAACATCAAGGCACAGGTTGTAAAGTTCTTCTTTATTTGACTTAATACAATCAGATTCATTTTTCTCAACAAATTGTCTTATGTGGTTTGTTTCATAATCTCCTTGATCATTATGATGAATATGCTTTATAATATTGGCTTTTCAGGTGCTATTTAATTGTTTTCTTGTTTGTGTTTGCAGAATACACTTCAAGGAAGCTCATTTGGAGCGAGGGAGCGAGGCTTCCACAAACTTGCATTGGACCCAAGGTAGGCCTAAAACACTTGTTTGCCTTTGTTTTATTTGCATGTTTAGAGAAAGTTAGTTTTTGATTAGCTTTCTTGTCACTAGATATCAGTAGATACTAGGAAGGTTGATCTTGTCCGCAACCTCGACTCATTCCGCGTGACACTCGCTTAGAATACCGATTTACATAGTCGTAATATAATTCCCTCATATATAGCGATGGCTTGCCTTCTAGGGGAAAAACCCTACATTAAACATAAATTATACTGCCACATTACGAAATGGGGTCCAATGTGGCGATACCTATGAATAAACAAGATAATTAGGCTCCACAGCCAACACTTTCTCCTTTTCCACCTGTATTGTCAATGTTGAGGTTCGTTGTTCCAGCTCCTGCAGCTCGGTTGTTAAACATTGATGTAATTCGTGTAACACCTAAATGGGTAGCATGGTAATATTTATGTTGTCGGTCTTCCATGATTTGGCCCGTTCTTTGTCCTCTCATGTGTAGAACTATAGTGCCCCAGTTGACACCTACAAAATTCTATTGTTGAATTGCTTTTCTATTATTCGCTCTACCTGCAATGGTTGAGTTATTTGTTCTGGTTGTTTTTCTATTTACAAAAATGTCTTCATCTCCACGATGCTCTGTTGTATCTCAGCCAAGATCGTTCTATAGTGATCATCAATTATATCCCAGGTCTCCATTGTGATCTCCTGAACCTTCTTTCTGATCTCATTGATGTCCCCGTCAGTGAGGAAAATCACTTCTACACCCTTGGACTTATCTGCTTTCTACTTTTTCCTCTTACCTACGCAGTTTTTGTTTCTCTCCTTTTAACAATAAAAGGTGACTCCTTTGTTACTCCTGCATCACTTAGGGGTTCCTCATTCTCGTGCTTTGTTTCCTTTGTTTCTATCTCTACATCCTTTCCACTTGTACCTGCATCCTGCGAGGTACCCTTCTTTGTTCCAACCGCTCCACTAGGTGGAGTCATCCATTCTTCCAGTCATTGTTGTACTACTGTGAGAAAATCATATTTTGTTACTAAGTATGGAAATGGGTGCCATGTCCTAGTTGGGTCCTTCATTACCTTCACATAGGCTCTGTGGAAGTCCGCTTTGAAGTCTGCAATGTGACAACACTGCTTATATAAAATAGGTGACAACCTTGGATGTTGATTCACCACCATATGTAGATCCATTTCAATCATTGCAAAGAAAATCCTATTCTTTGTTACACGCGTCGTCTCCTTAGTAAACCATAGGGACGCATACCTCATTGCTTCACAAACATCCACCTTGATAGATGGAAATTGGAAGTCCTCTGGTTCTTTTCACATAACTAGTGCGATGAGGATTATCATCCAAGTGTAGTGGAATGTCTTCCTCTCTTCCTATGCTTCCCTGTAATATGTTAAAAAGTCCTTGCATAGATAGGCAACCCAGTTAAACTAGACCCCTGCACAACCAAAGATACTACAGTTGCAGTAGCCTCATTGTCCCTACACTTGCTCATTATCTTACCTGCCAAGATATGAATGATGAAAGGCACTCCTTGTTCATCAGTGGAATCGATATCATATCCTCGCAACTTCTTCACTAGTCCGAACTTTTCCTTCATCATTTGTGCCATCTCCTTGTCCTTATTTTTTCCCAAAAATTATTTTGTAGGGTATTTTCTCTGATGAGGCAATGTTGTGATTCTTCTGATTAACATCTCATCGATCAAGATCTTTGTCCCTGGCTAGATGCATCCATCATGCACCAGTGTGAGGAGTTGTTGCACACATATTGTACTTGATGTGCTTTAGCCGAAGTGTGGCACATTCAGCATTTTCAAGAGGCCCTCTCTCTACAATCTTATAGCCCTCTGGAACAGCTCCAGCCTTGTGACACCACTTTCTGGGTACCGAACCTCTGCTTCAAATATCTACTTGGTTCAAATTGCGGGTATTTTCTCCGATCGTTAAATTCTCCGTCTTCCATCTTCAACTGGGGGATCTTCCCCGATACTTCACCCTCAAATGGAACTTCCTCCGACAACAGTGGAGTGTAAATGGCAAAGTTTCCCTCCTTTGGTTCCTTAACTGACTTGCCGTTCGATTTCCTTGGTGGCATGTAAGGTGGGAGCACAATTGGAATCTCTTTGTCCTCTGCCTCCATGTGGTGAAATTCAACATCCTCTTCACTATCATTGATCTGTTGAGGTGCCTTCTGCTGCATCAACTTCCTTCCTTTCAAGATAGGCTTCTTCCTTTTATCTTCTTTGTTCTTCGTCTGCACTTCCTTCTATGTTTTCTTCCTTGGGGATATTCTTAGTTTGACCCAGGGACCTCAGCTGGTCTCTTCTCATGCTTCTTCTGTGGTCGTGGTTCTATGGGTACCTGCTTTCTTGGCGATCTCTGGTGCCTTGGGTACATGGGTGCTGCTTGTGCCTCCATAATACCCTCTAATCCTCTTTCTGCAAATATTTTAACAAGTTCCTCAAAGCTCTTTTCAGATATACAAAAGCTCTCTTCTCTTCACACTTAGATGCAATTTCTCAACTTCTCTAGACAACAAAGTGTCAAATGTGGCACAAGATATGGCTTTTATAACGAATTTGAATTCTAGACCTAGGATTGGTTCAAGGTTTGCTCATTTAATGTAGGTGTGGGGCTAGATACAACTAATTGTGCTTCATATATTCTCTTCTCCTGCACCCCTTAACGACAATTTCCTTTTAACGGTAGATTTTTCCTTGCAACGGTCATATTTCCAGTCAACTTCGACGAACCTTCCATCATAGTGCAATCACCTTTTCTTTGTCACAGTTCCTTTGGACTTTGTCATACTCCTGAGTATCACGCAGTAATCTTCCTTTGGCAAAGTCCCTTTCTGTAGAGTAGTTTATATTCCCACGCCCACTTTCAACTGCAGGTGGCACTAAGACTTCCTTCCCTTCATTTTTCAGTGTGAAGTTCTAGGGATAGATTCATCCCTGTATATCTTAAATCTTCTACCATTCACTCATCCTGGAATTAGTTGACCATTCAACTTTGTGAGCTAAATTGCACCTACCATCAAAGATGTGCTTGATGATATATGGTCCTAACCAATGTGTTTTAAATTTTCCTTGGAATTTCGTGAATTTGCTATCATATAATTATACAAGATCCCCTTCTCAAAATGTCTTCTTCTTGATATTCCTTTCATT
This sequence comes from Pinus taeda, assembly GCA_000404065.3. Lineage (NCBI taxonomy): Eukaryota > Viridiplantae > Streptophyta > Pinopsida > Pinales > Pinaceae > Pinus > Pinus taeda. The sequence goes on along the minus strand of APFE031451840.1, from coordinate 13,206 downwards.
CCAGGCTTTCTCCCTTGCTTTCTACACTTGATGATGGAACCTTGCTATGAACTTGACTTCTTTTAGAGCTAGTATCTACGACATTCTTTCCTTCATAATGTTAGGGTCTGCCATATCTCTGACAGTTGCAATTCTCAAACTTAACACAATGTATTCCATGGGCATAACTACCTCTTGTCCATATACCAATCTAAACGGTGTCTGCTCTGTCAATTTCTTGCATGTTTTTCTATATTTCCACAACATCGGTGGAATCCTTAAATCCCAGTCATCTCTGTTCACATTGCATACCTTGGTCAATTAATTCTCCAGAATCTTATTGAAAGCTTCAACTGTTCCATTTTCTTGAGGATGATAAGGAGTGCTCTTCTGGTGGTAAAGCTCAAATTCCTCAGTTAGTGCTTCAATAGTCTTATTCAAGAAATATGTGCCTTGGTCACTCAACAAAATCTTCAGACAACCAAACTTGGACAATATATATTCAAAGATGAACTTCACAGCAGTTTCTGCACCGCAATCCTTCACTGGTTGTGCCTCATCCCATCTTGTCAAATAATCAGTGGTAGTGATGATATATCTCACATCAGTCCTTTTTCTTGGCAGACTGATAGGTCCAACAAAGTCAATAGCCCATTTGTCGAAATATTGCAAAGTTACATGTGTTATTAGCGACATCTTGTCTCTTCTAGATGGCCTTTTGTTTATTTGATGTACATCACATGCTTGATAGAATTCTTTTGCATCCTTATGTACTATGGGTCACCATAGCCTAGCTCTCAAGATTTTTTGTGCAGTGGCTTTTCATGCATAGTGCCCACTTGTGACTCCTCCATGAGCTTCTATCAAATACTCTATCATTCGTGTTTAGGGACGTATCTGCACAATACTTCATCTAGTCCCATTTTGTACAAGTTTCCAGCAATCAACGAGAAATCAGCTATTCTAACCACCGATTCCTTCTTTTGCTTCATAGAGTACTCCACAGGTGTCATTCCTATGGCTAGAAATTGAATAATATCGATGAAGTGATCATCTACGACTCTAATTATCAATAGTTGTGCATTGGGAAAGTTATCTTCGATTTTTGTGGGTTCTTCTCCTATCTCTATTCTTGATAGGTGATGAGGCCCAACGTTCAATTTATATGGATTCGTTATAACTTTGAAGTCATACTCCTAGAATAATAACAACCGTTAGCAGATCTTTCCTCCTAAAACAGGCTTATTCACCAAATACTTTAGCACAGAGTGATCAATGAACATTTTGAAATGTGCTCCCAAAAAGTATAATTTGAACTTATGTAATGCATATACCATAGCTAATCCCTCTATTTTTTTCGTGCTATAGTTCTTTTCCACGTTGGACAGTTTCCTACTTGCAAATGCTATGGGATGATCAATTTCTCCTACTCCTGGTTGCATTAACACGACACCCAATGCTATGCAAGATGCATCAACATGTACATGGAAATCGTTCTTCCAGTCTGGTAAAACTAGAATAGGCGTAGTTACCATCTTCTCTTTCGAGACACCCAAGCTCTTCTGACACTCGTCGCTCCATTGAAAAGTCACATTTTTCTTCAACAATTTCTCCATCAGCATAGTAAACTATGCATACCCCTTTATAAACTTTATGCAGTAGCGAGTATTTCCCAGTGTCATCCACAATTGTCTCACTGTTTTTGGTGCTGACAGGTTCACAATAACTGCAATCTTCGCGAGATCCATCATTAATCCCTATTTACAAACTACATGTCCCAACAATATACCAAATGGTGCACAAAATATGCACTTTTCATGTTCAATGAGATCTGGTACTACCTACATGTATCCAACATCAACCTTAAGCTTGCCTCATGCTTCCTTAATAGACCAAAGACTGTCCAAACGTCGAAGTAAAATTCCAAAAAATTGTGTATATATTCTTTAAAGATCGCAACTACGACACTGGAAAATATAGCAGGCGCATTCTTTAATCCAAAAGGCATCACCGTGTACTAATAGGAACACCACTCAGTAGAAAAAGTTGTCTTATGTCTATCTTCTGGTGCAATTCTGATATGATGGTATCTTGAAATGTCATCTTTGAAAGAATAGGCCTTCGGTCCTCCTACATTGTTTAATACTTCATCTGTAAATGGTGTAGGGAAGGGGTCATGATGCATGCATCATTCAATTTCCTTATGTCAACACAAATTATGATTTTCCCTTTTGCCTTCTTTTCCTGAACCACAATGGGACTTACCCATTCAAACTCTTCGACAAGTTTGATTATCCCAACTATTAATATTTTGTATAATTCTTCTTTCACCTTCTCCTTGTATTTTGGATTCAATCTATAAGGTCTTTGTTTGATAGGATTCACATCATGCTTTAAAGGAATCCTCATAACTCCCAAATCTCCTACTATGCCCTTCATATCTAAAAACTTAGTGGGGAACAACTCCTGATATTCATGCAAGAGATTTGTTATCTTCTTGACTGTGTATTTATCCCAGTAATCTCCTATTGTTTTGTACTTCGGTTCAATCTATAACCCTATATTCACCTTCTTCGTCTTCAATGGCTTTGTTATATCAGGTATTTCAATATTAGGTCCATTTACTGCACGATGATCTTCTTATTATTTGATGTCAATATTGTGAGGATCTTCATCCTCTTCCGCAAAGAGATTATAGCATTCCATTACATTTCATATCTGTGCAGCCCAGTCAGGTTTCCAAATAACTGGAACTTCGTTCTAAAAAATATTCTTCTTAACTATATTCAAGCTGCATCTATATGTGGACAATCATCTTCAAATCTGAATTTCATTATAAATCCATCGACCATTATAAATCTATGTAAAATAATTTCTTGTCGGCACACTTATGACCTTTAGTGTATTTACTATCACAACTGTAAAAAAGCCCTTTTGCTCTTTTTTCTTCCAATTGTTGTGATGTCAACCTTGTCGGTTGTGGATGGCTAGGGGCAGCAACACTTCCATCTTTATGATTATGAGTGGTAGGCTTCCTTGTTGCCATAATTTTTTTTTCCATTTTTCTTGCAAACTTGAATGCCTTCTCCAATGAATTTGGTTCCCAAAAGTGAACCTCATGTTGGATGTTATCTTTTAAAGTCCCTATGAACACATCAATCCTATGCTCCTCTATAATATCTTTTACCCTTATATTCAATTTTTGGAAGTCCTCAATGTGCTCCATCATTGAACCCTTTTGTTTGAGATTTATCAATTGGCTAATAAAAGTGTTGTTTTTTGTATCCTCATAATGTGCTATCATTTCATTCATAAAAATAGCCCAAGCGACAATTTGTTTACAAGAGAAAAGCCATCGATACCATACAAACTAATATGTTTCCAAATATAAAGTTGCAATCCATACCTTTTGAGTGTTTTGCACATTACGAAGATCAAAAAATTGCTCCATCTGTAGTATCCATGTTCTAGGATCCTTGCCATCAAACTTCCTCAGATCGATCTTTGGAACATGGTGGTTCTTTCATCCAACATTAGAGTCTATGAAATCATGATTAACATTTATTTTGTTCTCATCATGAGTTTCCTTTACTACCCTTTCGCCATTAGTAAGCATTTCTTGTAGAAACTTTGTCAAATTTGTCTTCAAATCTTCCATGCCTTTCTTTAAATCATCCATCTTAGCTTCCACACCATCCATCTTAGCTTCCATGCCATCCATCTTAGCTTCCACGTCATTCATATTAGCTTCTACGTCTTTCTTTAAACCATCCATCTTAGCTTCCATGCCATAAATCTTAGCTTCTACGTCTTTCTTTAAACCATCCATATTAACTTTTGTTACTTTTTTTGTGAGTAAAATTTGTTGCACTTGGTCTCGTAATTTTGATATATCATGTTTCATTTCTTCCTCTTCTTCATGATTCATGCTTAGAAAATTAGATATTATGAAGCAATGGAACACATAAAATATTGCAGAAATATAAACACAAAAAACACATAAAACAAGAGAGAGACAGATATACGCGGTTCACCCAGTTTGGGCTACATCCACCCCGAACAGCGAGTCCTTCCTTTCTATTATCCAACAAAATGAAGAGACACAGCCTACAACATATCCGCTGTAATATCCTCTGTTTTCTCTCACAGACTCACCTCTCTACTTCTCGCTCGGAGAATACACATCTATTACACAGCCTCAAATACAATGCCCTCATACAAAGAGAGGGGTTGCCTTCTAGGGAAAAAAACCCTAAACTAAACATAAGTTCTACCGTTAGATAATCCACCTAATGAATGGCCCAGATTAACTAGAAATTACTATACTTTTACAAGGCAATTTTACATCTGTTTTTAGCTTCGGGGGCGCTGCCCCCAAGAGCCCCACTGAGGGACCACTGGCCCTCGGAGCCCCCAGCTGGGGGGATCGGCCCCCCTGAATCCCCACAGGGGGGGGAAAGTCCCCCCCGCATGGAGGGGTGTATAAAATTCCTGGGATATACATCGGGCTGAAACAAAGACCTCTAAACAATCATGCTCCCTACTCAACAATGCTAGAGCTTTTAGGTTTCTTACTAGGTTGTTTCCATTTTCTTTCTTCAGAGCATCAATTATCGATAATAATGCTTCACTATTCCCTTTGAATTCCTTCAAACTAATTTTTAAAACCTATCTTATGCAAAAATTTAAACAAACTACACACCTTTTTTCACTTTGTAGGAGCTCGATATTGAATCTGATGTATCTCTGTAATTTTGGATCTCCAAGGTCTAAATTTTTTCTTGTGGTAACCCTCTAAGTAATATTTCTAACCCAGCAAGTCTGATCAAGATTGGATTCTCCAGTGAAAATTTATGCCAAATCTCCCACGATGACCTGAGTATAGACTGGTTTAGTAGAGAAAACTTGTACGACGTGCTGTGGGTCACTATTTCAATCTTAGGTTCTGAAAATGATACCCAAAAAACTACATTCCATCCTCTTTCTGCAACTTCTTACAAAAATTTAATTTGATGCTCAGAGCGAAATATATGACGATTTTCCTAAGGTCAGATGTTTGGAATGTAATTCGTGGCTCTGCAAAAACCCTAACTTCCTCAGATTATATCTCCGAAAATATAGCGAGACAAGATTTTAAATTCAAGCCCGAGGTTCAAACCGCTTCCTTCTAACATGGATTTTTTTTTTTATCTTCTGAAACTTTGTAGCGGAAAATTTATAGCGAAAATTCTACGATGGCTTGTTTGGAGCAGTGAAACCCTAGAATCCAAAGCCCTAATGCCAAATGTTATGAAACCAACTCACAAAAAGATAGAAAAGATAGATCAATGGCTTAGAAATAAGCCTCTTCGAGGTGGAAACCTCCTTTACATTACACAAATTAACAATTCTTAGATGATTCAAATGACAAAACCTCATTTCTAAATATAGGAGTCTAAGGGGTCACAATATAACCAAAGCTGACCTAACAATACTAATATAAAGGCACAAAAATAACAATAGTGGGATTCTATGGGGCACAATAATAACAATATGAGGACAATAGGGGCACAACAATAACAATAAGGGATACAACAACAATAGTAATAGGGGAATCACTAGTATTATAGGGACCTAACACTCAATGTAGTGGCCAACCGGCTTGATGTAGTCAAGATTCAGTGTGATTTCCAACTCATTATTTGGGCCCTGGGCTCAACTTAGAGAGCATAAATTCTTATTGGTGCCGAGCTAGGAAGGGAAATAAGGTGAATTCTCATTAATTCTAAAAGTGGGTTTAAGGTGGATTATTTCCTGTGCTTCGTGAAGATAAACCCTCTACTTTGTTTTTGGTTCTTCGAGTGGGTTCTTGTTTATTCAATGGATGTTCTCTGGACCATTTCCATATGGAGAATTGTGAAGTGGAAAAGTGACTAGGAGAGTGGCATTGGTAATTATCATAGTGGGGATTTCGGTGGTTTTGAGTCAGAGGGTTTCAATTTTTGAAGCCCTAGATGCTGGCATTATTTCTAGCTTGTGTCTGCCTTTGCTCGAATTTTACCACCTTCTTTGTCTTGGTCTTGATCTCTTGTTCACTGTCTTTATTGTCCTGAGTCAAGAAATTCTTATAAATCTCTTTTTCCCTCTATTCCCTCTAAATTGTTGTTGGTATGAGGTTAATTCCCCATGGATGGGGTCTCCAGTTAATTGGGTGCATGAAATGATCATTTGGAAGGTCATTTTCCTAGTTACAGAAGGCATCCTTATCATAAGTTTAACTTGGAGTAAGTCTATCTCTTATCAATCCAGTGCTTCTCCTCGTTGGGTGTGCAGTGCTTCGAATATGGACAGGCTCCCTTGTGTTTTGGTAGGGATTGTTGGAAATAATACTGAGAGGGGGGGGTGAATCAGTATTATCTGGTCAATTATTTTCTTTTCAAACCCAAAACATATATGCTACTTCATTTAGATGAACCCACGTATATATGCAACTACAGATAAGGAAACCCGCGTATACTATGCAGATTTATAATTTACTTTATTCTACAGATGTTGATCATTAATTTATGCAACATAATCATATAAACAGTTACCAGAAATAGAGCAGAAGACAACCACACACAAGAACACAAGATATAAGGTGGAAACCCAATGTGGGTGAAAACTACCTGCTGCAATTCGTCTCTATCTTCTTAGAAAATTCTTTTTACAATGATTCTGTACTGGTGTAGTCCTTTACCAGTACGCGGGCTGCTACCTGCAAAGAGCTACAACCCTCTCTCATTTTCCAGCTTCTCCTGGAAGGGAGCTACAGCCCCATTAGTTCTTCTACTAGTTGAGATACTAGTACACAGGCTGCTACCTGCAGAAGGCTACAACCTTCTCTTTCTTCTAGGGACCACATTTCATAAATTTTTAGACTAGATCCACAAATAACATCAATCAAACATCAATAATTTCTGCATCAACCAATCACCTTTTCACCAATCAAGACTGAATCAAAATAAACACTTCTCTGACAACTGTACCCAGATCATAGTAACTGTAATCACACCCCAAATTCTGAACCCAGATCACTGTAATAATCAACAGAAGCAGCTAGAACATAAATTAAGAGACGTATGATACTTCGATATTCAGAAACCTGCGTGTATACGCTTCTGTGCTAAGATCAACCTGTGTATACGCCCTTTTGACTTACAAAAACTGCGTGTATACGCTTCTATGCTAAGATCAACCTACGTATACACACTTTTGACTTTCAAAAACTGCGTGTATACGTGCCTTCGCTTCACTAAACCTGCGTACAGATCTATAAAGATAATTTACCCCTTCAAATGTTCAGATATTAGTTTACCCAGATTACCAGATTTATAGATCAAGCAAGCGCCACATAGAACAGATCAAAATCATACAAAGATACTATCATTCAAGCCTTAAGATTTTGACCCATCAAAAGAACTTATCCTTCTCCTTGCGCTCAGGTTCCTTCTTCATTCAGATCCAGTTCTGCACCACAACCTAATCACCAATATTCTAGATCTAGCATGATATCAGATGTTCAATCATTTAGGTGATGTTTGCCCAATGATCTTCTTCCTCTTTTATAGTCTTTCCTTTCACAATACCACGGTCCAAAAACCATAACACTTCAATACCGTGGACCCAATACTTGGGATCAACACTTATGACGAGATACCATGGCCCAAAACCATAGGTTCAAATACCAAGGACTAAATACCATGGACCAAAAGTAAGTTCTCCCACATGTACGCGCTTTTCTTTGCATGAAAGTGCGTGTATACACATACGTGCTTTGGGAACGTCCAACCCGCGTGTATACGTGGCTTTGTCAAAGTGAACCTGTGTATATATCTTTTTCTTCTTTTTGAGTGCCTGAATTGTGATCTATCACCAGAGTGAGTTGCCATCAAGGAAAACACCTATGCCATAGCATCAAACCTGCCAAACCTGTGTCATAAAGCCAACAATCTCCCCCTTTGGACTTGATGGCAACCCCAAGATCCTCAAGATTATTCTCCCCCTTTGTCATCAAGGGCAAAGGCTTGTGCTCCCCCTGAGTACATGCTGAAATCTCTGCTCTGCGATGCTGAACATGCTCCCCCTGACTGTAGGCAAGATCTGCAAAAAAAAGATGTTCTTCAAGAAGAACCATGACTTATACATCATAAAAGACATTCCTATCACCAACAGACTCTATACATGCATCCATCACCCAAACAAGTGGGGATACACTAGAAATTTACATAAGACAACCAAGTACATTACATCATTCATCCCAGACATAGTGGGGAAACCAAAATAGGTCGTTACATGACCTTGATAATAAACGATATACAGGACATAGAGACGAAATAGAAAGACTTATGAAAGTCACTAATAACTGATATCAGAAGCATCTGTCAATCACTCTACAGATCAGCAACCATGTTCTCTTTCTGTTCTTCCTCTGCATGTGTTCCACCTGAACCCAAAATAGCTTGTGAGCTTGAACCAAAAGCTTCTAAGGTAATGCCAACAAGGCATCATTAGAAATTATCTGCTCCCCCTGAACCTGTGCCAGATGGTCTCTGTCAGACCCATATCAGACTATCTTCAACCAGAGTCTGTCCCTACTGATATCCTTCAAACCTCCATATACGCGATTGTATCTGCATAAACCGGCGTATGTACGTGGATCCTCCTGATCCAACTCGCGTACAACAACTTTTCTCTAAAATAGAAAAGTTTCAATAGCAGGATGAAGCATCAACGACTCCCAGCTTCTGTCTAAGGTATTCAAATGTTTCCCTAGGCAGTGGTTTGGTGAGTATATCAGCAACCTGTTCCTTAGAGGGAACATACTCCAACTTGAATTTTTGTTCCAACACTTGTTCCCGAAGAAAATGATATTTGATAGGTATGTGCTTGGTCTTTGAATGCATGACTGGATTCTTTGAAACGTTGATTGCACTTGTATTATCACATAAGATGGAGATAGGTGGAGTACAAGTGATTTGATAATCCTGCAAGGTTTGCATCATCCAAAGGATTTGGGTGCAACACGATGTAGCAGCCACATATTCTGCTTCAGCTGTAGATAATGCAATAGAACTCTGTTTCTTGTTGAACCAAGATACTAATCTGGAACCCATAAAGAATGCATTGCCACTAGTTCTTTTTTTGTCATCCACGCTTCCAGCCCAATCTGCATCTGTATAAGCATGAAGAGTGAGATCCTCATCTCCAGGATACCATAGGCCATAATTTTGAGTTCCTTGAAGATACTTGAAAAATCTCTTTAGTGCCTGAAGATGAGTTTCCTTAGGATTTTCCTGAAATATTCCAACCATTCCTACTGCATGCACGATGTCTGGTCGGGTACCTGTTAAATAGAGCAAACTTCAAATCATGGATCTATAGGTTGGTTGATGCACTGCTGCTAATTCATCATTTGCACTGAGGCTACATCCTGTGACCATAGGAGTACATACTGGTTTTGAATCTTCCATGCCATACTTCTTCAAGATCTGCTTGAGGTACTTGGTTTGAGATAAAAAGATACCGTCTTTGTTTTGTTGGATTTGTAAACCAAGAAAATATGTCAGTTCTCCAAGCAAAGACATTTCGAATTCCTTCTACATCACCAAGGCAAAGTTTTGACTCATAGCTTCTTCATTCCTGCCAAAGATGATATCATCTACATACACAACAAGTATTAGCAATTTTTTATTTTCATTTTTTATATAAAGATTGCTATATGTTGATCCTTTTGAAAAACCGTTTTGATGAAGGTATTTTTCCAGACGATAGTACCAAGCCCTTGGAGCCTGTTTGAGACCATAGAGAGCCTTCTTCAGTCTGCATACACGATTTGGATCATTACCAAGGATGAATCCATCTGGCTACTCAATGTACACTTCTTCTTCTAAGTCTCCATTCAGAAAGGTTGATTTCACGTCCATTTGAAATACTTTGAACTTCTGAAAGCTAGAGAGAGCAAGGAACATTCTGATGGCCTCAAGTCTAACAACGAGAGCAAAAGTTTCTTCAAAGTCTATTCCTTCTTGTTGAGCATACCCTTTACAAACAAGTATGGCCTTGTTTCTAATGACTTCCCCATTTTCATTCAACTTGTTTTTGAAGATCCATTTTGTCCCTATGACATTCTTATCTTTTGGTCTAGGAACCAACTTCCAAGTGTTAATCTTTTCGATCTACTCAAGTTCTTCATCCATTGCCTTGACCCAACATTCATCTTTGCATGCCTCTCTTACATTTTGTGGTTCAGTGGAGGAAAGTAATGCCAAATAGCTTGAAGCTTTTGCAATTTTTTCTTCTTGTTTGTATTCCAGCCTATTTTTGCCCCAAAATTTGAGATTCTGGATGGTTCTTCTGAACGTACCTGGATGGAGTCTTTTCTTCTATCCTTATTTGTTCTTCAGGATCCTCATGGTTTTCTTCTTCATCATGAATCTGATTTGATGCTGATGGATAGTCCTCATCATCTTCGAAATCTTCAGATCTTACCTGCGTAGGAGTGTTTTCTTCTTCATCAACCACTACATCAATACTTTCAACAATTTTTCCAAGCCTTTTATTATAACACTTGTATGCTTTGCTGTGGGGAGAGTAACCAAGGGGAATGCCTTCATCTGCTCTAGGTTCAAACTTGCCAAGATGTTCATCAGTATTTTTGATATAGCATTTGCTTCCAAAAATTTTGAAATATTTTACCGAAGGAGTCTCACCCTACTAGAGCTCATGAGGGGTTTGAGTGTTGTTCACCCAGACATTTGTTTTGTTGAGAATAAAAATTTAAGCAAATGTAGCTTCACCCCAGAAAGTTGTGGGAGTTCCAGACTCATCAAACATAGCACGAGCCATTTGTTGAACTATTCTGTTCATCCTTTCAACTACTCCATTTTGCTGAGGAGTCCTGGCTGTAGGGAATTCTCTTCTTATTCCATGTTCTTAACAAAAATCGAAAAATTCATTTGAGGTAAAATCCCCACCTCTATTAGACCTGAGGCATTTAATTTTGTGATCTGATTCGTTTTCAACCAAAGCTTTGAAGGATTTGAATT